>RSEH01000066.1:0-177472 GCA_006503475.1 Stentor roeselii | reverse complement strand
TGAAATGTTACAAGGGTAATATACAAAATAAAAAATTTTAGTTAAAAGCATCTATTTTAAGTAAAATCATTTAAATATAATACAATTTTATATTTTTGTTTTATCTGATAAATGATTAATAATTATTCACAATAATATTAATTTATAATTATGAATCTCTTAAATAAATTGAAATTATTAAATATTAAAAATAATATCTCAAATCAAATTATGTTGAAATTTTTCTAATAATAATATTTTGAAAATTTAAAAATATTTTTTAATTTTCATTATAATAAGTAATTACTGATCGCTTATTATTATTATTTGGAATTTATATATCTATGAACGATAATATTTTATAATAGAAAATTTATGAGTCTTGAATTAGAATGATGAATGAGGAATAATTAGTATTTAGCAAGCTCAAATTTCAAAATAATCCTAGAAAAAAGAAATACAGAAATATAAAATTTGCAAATGAAGAATGTAAATTAATTAAACTAATTTTTACAATTAATCTAAACTTTTATTTTGCTGAAGTCGTCATAATAATATCAACGAAATAAGCAAGTTCTTAATTTTTCTAATCTCCACACATGATATTTATTCATGCAAGCAATAAACACTTTTTCGAGTTGAAATATTTGTAAAGCACTTGAGCGCGTGTAAAGATTATTTGAAAAACTTGATCAAGCCGTCATATCACAACTTATACACTGATCAGTTTGTGAAAAATTATCAAATAAAATCAATAGTTATTCAAGCCGCTCTCACAGCCTGATCCGCATGATTTTTCAACAAATGCATTCATCCCCCATTTAAAACTCTGCTTCAGTTTAATACTCCAACTATGGTCCACTTCGCACATACAACAGGAGTTCAAATTATATCAAACAACGCAGCGAGACCTCAAGCAATACAAGAATAATTCACTACTATAGTTAAATTGTTTGCATTTGAAGCGCTGTCTAGAATCACAATCCATGCAACCCGTGTACACTTTTTCATCTTTACAGTCGTTCGAACTGTTTAGAAAAATGCCGAAAAGGGACAAATATGACTTTATACTGTGGACAAATCAAGGATTTATTGAAAAAAATTATAAGATAATTTTAAAGAATTAAGTTCAATAGACAGTAAGGTTGAAAGGAATATTTTCTGTCGATTGATGTAAATTCATCATTTAAACTTTAGAAAATTTATTTGGATTTCTAAAATTATCATATTTTTTTATATAATGCTAATCTCATCTATCAAGCAACCTGGAAAAAAAACTCAAAAGATTCAAACATCGATGTCGACTCTTAAGAGAAAAAAATACAAGAAGTTCATCAAACATTACCCATACCCTCATCCAAGTAAAGATGCGAATCCTTTTCGCTTAAAAACACTCAATGATTTCGAGAGTCCAGAAAAATATCAAGCTTACCTGAACGATAGAAATTACGCGATTCATATTTTAAGTTTTGCATGCAAGAAAAACTTTAGCAAATTAAATTTGCAAAAAGTCTTCTCTGAAGTTATTCAGGATGTTGTGATTGATACAAAAAATATTCTAAAGAAAAAGAAACTTGGAGAATTGTATAGCTTTGAAAAGAGAGAGACAAAGGAAAGAAAATTTGACAGTATTAAAGCTAAATCATGTGAAGAAGGAATTTTTAAAAGTTTATTTAGCTAATATAGAGATGTTATTAAACTTTTTTCAATATTGAAAGATTTATAAAATTGAAGTAAGATATTAAATCCCCGTAATCTCAATTAATTATTTACCTATACTGTAAAATTATTAGAGATAATTTTGTGTTTTCTATCATTCTTAAAGCAATAGAAAAAACTCAGAAATTATTTATAATTTATTCTTTAATTGTTTTTTTACATGAATTTGTCATAGGCTTTTCACTCTACGTTGCAAAATAGTTTGGTTTTACATACATTAAATAGAATTTTTAATAAGATAGGTTATTTTCTTTTGAATGCTTTATTATCACAAAACCCACTTATCTGAACTTAAGGTTAGTTGTACTTCGAAGGCCTCAAGTTTTTGTTTTTTAAGCTTTAGGTCAAGATTTATTTTGAAATTTAACAGTCCAACTCATATAAGCTAAATATCTTGGGTAAAAACTTTATGTGAGTTGGTTCTTGCTATATCAATACTATTGATAGTTTTTGCAGTTTTCAATTTGATAACCACTATTTGTTGATTAGAAAAATGTTTTTCAGATATATGGATTATTTTCTGTTTTGGTATAAATCATAAATTTCCTGATTTTCATTTAGAATTTTTTCATTTTGATTATAAGTCTAATTACATAGGATTACAAGTCAAACCTCCTGTACCTTGAATTTTTTCTAAACTGTTAATTTTTACAAAAAAACATTAATAAGTATTTATAGTTGATATACTCAATATTTTTAAAATATTAGATTTCGATTCTATAGTTTTCATGAGGCTGAATATTTTATAAATAAATAGGTACTGAGATGATTTTATTATATTAAAGAAAATCAATTAGTAATATAGATTTATTAATTATTTCATGTAAAATTTTATCATTAGAACATTAGATGGCAAAAGTTGGCTCAACTATAATAATTAGACAAGTATATATGGAAGATGGACAGAATTTATATGATGAACAAGAAGTGTTAATCAGGAAGCTTTGAGACCTTCGGATAATGAATAAGAAAACTCGAAGATAAAGCTCTTAAATAAAGAAATCGATGTTGTTCAAATCGAGAATAGGCACCTCATTTAGGGTATCGGGTTGATTTCTGTTAATAATTGCTTATTAAATCGAAGCGGATTCTGATTAATTAACTGATGATATGTAGAAAGAGTTCTTATATCGATAGTAATATCTTTAGAGTCAATTGTGAAGAGAAAACACCCTGAAATTATAAGGCATGAGAAACAAGTTGATAATAAATTCAAAGTCATCTGAAAGGAAGACAATGAGTAATAAGGAGGTTATCTTTTTAAAATATTTATAATTTAATTAACAATATTTATAGAATCCAGGAGTATACAATAATCTTTCTGTTCAATATTTTCTTGAAATCTCTATTCAATTGATTTTATTTTCAATAAAGTTAGTAAACGAATAATACTTGATAAAGGTCTATATTTTCAATATAAAATTTAATAAAATGTAGAATAATCCTCTAGGTGATTTCAAAAATAAAATACCTAAAATTATAATGTCTTCAAAGCCCTGTTACGTTCAAAAGTGCAAAGAAGTTGCCTTATTCAGCTGTTCTTGCTCTCAAAAGATATTTATTTGCCAAACTCATATATCTAATCACTTATTATCATTAGGAGATCATATTCCTAAAAAATCCGCAGCAATTGCAACTGAAGAACTAAAACAAAAGTTCTCTAAAAGCATTATAAAACATAAAAATACTCTCAAAGTAAATAAAAAAAAATTACTAAAGATTTCCAAAGAGCTAACAACCATGATTGCAAATGAATGCAAGAAGCTGCTAAAAAAGATAAAAAATGAAAAAATAAACCTTAATCTTGCCCTTCAATCATTTAAAAGCAACAAGCTCGTTGATGTCGAAATTATTGAAACCTTTCTAGGAAAAGAAGATAGCGATTTCACTTTATTTGAATTCGATTTGAAAGGTATTAAAAAGGAGCTCAACATTTTATTCAGTATTGATACGAAAAAGTCAATTCAAAATATAAAAGATTCCGCATTGATTTTCAAAACAAGTTCAACCAGCCAAATCGACTTGATCCACCTGAAAACTTTTGAAAAAACCAGTTTAGATCTAAAGTCTGACGGCTTAGTTCAATGCTGTTCTTGCTGCAAAATAGATGAAGATAAATATTTCATTCATGGGGGTTATCCTCCAATTACAGGAGCCACTAAAATTATCGACCTTAAAAATAAAACTGTTGAAGTTCTTGCTTCAAATAGTCAAATTTGTGCTGCAGGAAGCTGTTTTTTAAATAATGATATTTACATCTTCGGAGGTTCTAATAACTCGGGACCAGTGAAGAGCTGCAAGAAGTTTAATTTGAAGAAAAAAGTCTGGAGTTCGATTCAGTTCCTGCCAGAGTTGAATGATCGGACTAGTGCTTCTATTTTTCATAACACTATTTATGTGACTGGTTATCAGAGCTCTAAAATTTTCACTTACAGTCATGAAAGGAACAAGTTTTTCTTATTTAATGATACTTTGAGTCCTAATGTTTATAAATATCTTGTTGAAAATTGGCTGGTTTGCTTTGGCCTTTGTTTGTTTGAAATTGATGATAATGGAACTTTGGTGAATCGACAGCCTTTGAAGGATCCTGGATATAATTTAAACTCTTCTGCTTATTTTAAAAGAGAAAAGTTTTTTTACTTTGTGTTGTATGGCCCGAAGCTTTACAGAATTAATGGGAAGATGAAAACTATTGAATTAATTGATATAAGTTAGTTGAGGTTAATTGAAATGCTTTTTCTAGGGATTTGATAATAATATATCATTCCATTCCTTTGTATAAAATCTTTAAATTTAGTTGTGGATTAATGGTTCATTTTTTAAAAGCTCTTTTAATAATGCAAGCTTGCCATTAGATATACTTTCAGTGCGCAATTCCTGAATCAGTACTCTTTGGGAATATTTATTGTCGCAATCTTCGATGATTTAACTCTTGCACTCAATATTCAAACTAACCAACCCTCTAAGGTAAAATTTTACAACTAAAACACTCTTGGTTTTTATATGGCCACATTTCGAAACCTTTTCAACCACTCTTTACCTCGAAAAGTAAATAAAGTGCTTAGCAATTTTATAACAATATAAAACAACTGAATGAACTGAAATTAATCTGAAGGATTTACTCAAATATTTATTTTATCAAAGTTTAATAAACATCATTCATAAATTTCAACTTTCCTTCTCTCAAACAAATGATTATGCATATAGAGATCATTTATATTTCAATATGGTTGAGCAAGATGATTTGAGATCACAAAATGATGCAGCTTACGCTAGGGGGCAGGCCTACATTGGAAGAGAGGATGGCTGGGAACAAATCCATTGTGAGAACGGAGTGACAACGTATTTCAATAGAGCTGAAATGATAACTAGGACGCATGGAACTTTTGATATGCCTCCTCATGTTGCATTCGCTTTTATCATTCAACATACGGCTGAAATAAGACAAAAATACTCCAAGGTAACCATTTCTTCTGACATAGTTTATACTTTTGAGGATAAGTCAATAATTACAAGAGAAGTAAACAATTATAGAACAATCGGAGAAATTGCTTATTTTAAGTATGGAATCGTGAGACCTCAATCTGATGCTTCAATCCACATAGTCTTTAACACACCAGAAGGCTATCATGAATTCCCGAAAGGACTTGTTTGGCTGGATTTCCAATTAGGAATTATTTCAGATCATGAGGGAGGATCAGCCATCACTATTTTTAACCGTCAGGAATCATCACTTGAACTAACAGTTGAGCAGCAAAATGAAATAGCAATGGATTTAGCTTATGTTCACTCAAACGGAGCAAAAGATTTGAGTGAATCAATCGAATAGTTTAGTTAATACGAATAAAGATTGAAAATAACTAATAATCTTATATAAATCAAATATATCTTTTATAGTTATCGAAGATCCTCAATTAAATATCTCTAAAATTTAGATGTCACCCAAAATATAATATAGGAATCATGAAGTTAATAAACTACATCCTGATAATAAAATGAGTTGATTGAATTACATTTATTTTATGAATTATAATTTATAAAGAAGCAAAGACTAAGAAGACTTTTTCAGTATTATGAACTCAAATATTCCTTTAATTAGTATAAGTTTATTAAAATGTAAAAAAAGATTTTAATACCAGAAGACAGTGAGTTTAATTGAATAATATGAGCATCTAAGTATTTTCAATAGATAAGTCTGCCAATAATATAAGTTTGAACTAATATAAATTAAATTCATCAAAGAGACTTGATTAAGATATTATAAAAAGTAAGAAATTTTATCAAATATTTTAATCTCTAAGTTAAGCATATATTAGAACGAACTGATAACTTCATAGTTCGATAGTTATTTAAAATATCAATTAAATCATTGGGATTGAATGAAAGAATTAGGTTTATTGATTCTAATCTTCTCTTTTCATATCCCATATACAAAAGGAAGTAATCTTTATTATTTTACGTAAACCTTTTATGAACAATCATGATTACGAAAATGATCGAGCTTTTAAACTTTATTATCTAGTCTAATCTAACTAAAATCTACTCGAATTTAAAAACTTGGGAATTCATTGAAGTATTCACACACACAACTTTTTCTGATTTTCTTGAGCATTTACTTCTAATAAAATTAACCAATTTTTTCATAGTAATCAAGAAAGAAAATCCAATATTACAGAAAATCGCAGCTGTTACGACTTTTATGCAGTATATTCCAACATGCTTAGATTCAAACTCTTGAGGAATCAATAAAGGCAAGACAAGTATTGCATAATAAATGCAAGTAAGAAGTTCAAGACAAACAAAATTGCATCCTTGAAGTGGCTCCTTAAATGGTTGCCCGAAAATAATATAAAACGGAATCTGAGTAATTCTTACAGCCAAAGTAAAGCAAAAGGAGACCACTACCTGTAAGATAAAAGATTCGACAAAATAAATCAAATAACATAGAGAATATCTTCTCAGAACGAAAAACAGATAAAAAAAAGTATCATCAGCTTTTCTGCATTTAAATTCTTCAAAAAAAGTACTGTACCGCAGTTTATGGGCTTCAAGTAGTTCTGGATCGTTAATCTTACGGAGTTTATATATGCTTCCTATCAAAACAATTAAGGTAAACCCGCTAACCACCTAAATAAACCTCACAATAGTTATCACGCATAGGCTGATATCAAAAAAACTGTAAGAATCAATGATTTTTCCTTCAAATACCCCTAAAAGAGATGCAATAGTGACTTCCAAACAAGACTGGATCCACAGTCTCAAAAAAGCCTTAAACATCAAAAATCCTTTTAAAATTGATGCAACCTTAACAGCAAATCTGTGCTTCACAAAAGAAATTGCAAAAGTAATCAAAGAAAGAAATAGAAAAAGTGCAAGAAACTGATAATATATTCCAACATTTATCAGCAGTAAATTAGTGTCTATCCCAAATTCTTTATATTTCTTTTCTAGTCTCTGTCCTGAACTTTTCGGGACCACTTTTTCGAAGAGGTTTGGAACCATTGAAGAAGGTTTCAAAGCGTTTAAAAAAGCCACCAACAACGGGTCAAAAGTGCAGTTGAAAAGAACCACATATGAAAAAATTTCAGCTGAATTCAAAAAAGTGAATAAAGTGCTAGGGTCTGCGGAAATCACACTGGCTCCGAAGACTGTTGCAAGGCCTGATTGAGTTAATGTCTGCGCATAAGACTTCATATCCTGAATCTCTTGAATAATAACATCTTCAGCTTTTTCAAACAGTTGAAAAGAATAGTTAAGAGGAAAAACAACTGAATTTTTCACTGAAATTAGTTCAGTTAGAAATTGAAGTGAGTAAAAATTTGACTCTGAACTTTCACTGATCACTTCTAACAAATAGTTGGAGAGAGTTATTGAAACTTTTGTGAAATTCACTTTTTTTGAATCAGTTAAAATTTGCATATTTTCATACTGCAGTTCTTTGGATAAGGTCTCTGTGAATATTAGGCTAACTTTGTTAGTTTTTGCTACTTTGATCAAAGCAGTAAAAGTATTCCTGGTGCATTTATTTTCAGATTCTTTAAATCCTTCAATACATTGACAGAGATTTTCAGAGATTATTTTACTATTTTCTTTGCAAGTCAAGCACTCAGAAGCACTGAGACAACTTGAACAGAGACCTCTACAAATGTTACAAGTTTTATTTTTACTATCGAAGAACTCTTCACTAGTGCAGACCCTGCACTCGTTATCTTTGAGTTCAAACCCATCAGAGCACTCCAAACAAGACTTTTTATTGAAATCTTTACATTTGGCGCATCCTTCATCAGAGCACAAACTGCAGTTTTCAGCATTTCTGCATCCGGAAGTACATTTTTCTGAGCAGTTTTTACATTCTAAGTCTTTTTCAGAGAATTCAGTAATGTTGCAAATAGTCAAGCAGTTTCCTTTTGCCATGCAAATACTGCAAAAATCACAATTTTCATTTACTAATTCGTTAATATCTGGCTTTGACTTAAAAAAGTGAACAGAAAAAATGAAGCCTTTGAAATACTTGTCATTGAAAAGTGATTTTCCGATCAAAATAGATGAATTTAAAAAGTCTTTGAATGGAGCCTCGGAAAATTCAACAGAACTAGAGACTTGCTTGTTGAGAATTAGAGAAAAGGTGAAAAAACCTTCGAATTCCATGCAGAAAAGGATATGGTTCCAGGATTTGCTTATGTAAGGTCCAAGACTTGACAGGGACTGATTGAATGAAAGTGAGATGCTTAGAATGGGAATCTCTAATTCAGAGAATATCTGAAATGATTCGTTTAGCGATGAGTGGTATTCAAAAAGAGTGCCATCTGAGTGAGGGTTGAACCATATCGATACACAAAGTGTTGGGCTAAAAATAACTACCTTTTCGTTATTTATTGAATTTAAACCTGAATAGTTTCCTGTCAAATAAACTCCTCGTTCATAGGCAGGGAATATTTCACTTAAGTAAATACTTCTGACCTTAAGTCTGTTAATTTTATCTTCAAATTCATGGTTTATTACATCGAAGTCAAACATTGCTATGACTTTATCAGAACCTGGGAAACAACTTTGAGCATTTTCTTTAAAACCCAGTGGACACTGAACATAACACATCCCACTTAACAACAAAAGTTGATCATTGCAATCAATGCAATCAAAATACCTCAAACCTCTGCAAGTTTTGCAAGTAATTTCACAAGAGACGCAAAAGTTTTCCTGCATAAAATACCCATCTACACATAAACATGAATCATTCACACTTATTGAATTAGCAAAACATCCACAATCATTAGCTCCAGGTCCGAAGCAAGTCGAGCAGTTATTGTGACACTTCTCGCATAATGAAGTATTGAAATCGAAGTAGAGACTCTTCTCACAGATGCATTCATTGTTTAATGTTAATGTCGCATTTGATTTACACGATGTGCATTCAAATTGACTTGAACCAGAACATGTTAAACACTTGGAATTGCACTGTTGGCAAGAATCAACTAAAGTAAATTGATTTGAAAAAAGATAATAAGAAGAATCGCATTTGCAGGTCCCTATTGTAGTTAGACTACTTCCGTTAATGCAAGAATGACATGAAGTCAATGAAGTGCAGTTTTGGCAGAGTGAATCACATTTTTGACACTCGTTTGAAGAATTTAAGAAATATCCCAAAACGCAGAAGCAAGATGTGTATTGAGTTAAAGCTGAATTCGACTTGCAGGATAGACAATTAAATGATGAAGGGCCTGAGCAAGTTAGACATGTGGCATGACAAGGAATGCAGGCAACTGAATCTCCAAAATACCCAATTTGACAAATACAGGATGAATTATTTGACAAAATACTATTTGATATGCAAGAACTGCAATTAAAAAGATCTTGACATTGACTACAGTATGCTGGGCAAGAGTTACAATTTGATCCATTCCAAAAGTACCCAATAGGACAGCTGCACAAAGAATTTTCATTTAGTATTAAAGGAGTAAGGCAACTTAAACATTGGTCTTCTCTTGGACCTAAGCATTTTTCACATATTGGGCTGCAAGATAAGCATCCAATCAGGTCTTGATAAAACCTAGAATCGCATTCACAAAATTGATTTTGATTCAAGGAGGAATTATCAAAACATGCAAAGCAGGTAGTCTGATTGTAACAACCAAGACAATTATCAGGACATTTTAAACAATCTCCAGAAGAACTAAAAAACCCTTCATTGCACAAACATTCTTTATTCAAGCTCAGATTCGCGAATGACTTGCAAGTCTCACAGTTAGTCTCCAATGGTCCTGAGCAAGTAGCACACGAGTTGTGACAGGGCAAACAAGTGAAAGACGATTGAAAAAATCCTTCATTGCAAGCACATTGTCCAGAGCTTTGCAAGCTTGAATTATTTCCGCAGGATGAACAAAAAGCTGAAGAGTTGCAAGATGTGCATAAAGCTTGACAAGGTTCACAGGCTGAACCACTCCAGTAATAGTATTGATCACAATCACATGTGTTTGAGGGACTTAAAGTTGAAAAGTTTTTGCAGGAATTGCACTGAGATTTACTTGATCCGAAGCAGGATTTGCAAGAAATATCGCAAGCTGGGCATGATCCATTATTTTCGAAGTATCCTTCACTGCATTCACATACTTTTAAATTACTTAATGAAGAATTTTGTATGCAAAATTCACACTCTGAAGATATCCAACAAGATTGACATAGATTAGAACATTTGGAACAGTTTGAATGGTCAGATTGAGCAAATCCTTGATTGCATAGGCAAGTATTATTTAACTGAAGATAAGCATTCTCTTTACAACCCATACAGTAATCTTTTTTAACCTCACATTTTTCACAATTTTTGTCACAAACCTCACAACTTTTATTACTAAGAAACCATCCAATTTGACACTCACATAAATTTCTTACATTCTTGACTGCTCCAAATATACAATCTAAACAAAAACTGCTATTCAAGCACTTTTCACATAAATCTGGACATATTTCACATTGAGTTCCATTCCAATAAAACCGATCATCACATAAGCAAGTTCCATTATCAATATGAGAATTCAAACCACAAGTTAAACAATTTTGATCATAGGGTCCGAAACAAGTTTTACAACTTTGACTGCAAAGCTGACAATTCGAAGTATTTTGATATCGATTTGATTCACACTGACAAACTCCTGATTGCAAAAAAGCTCCAACTGTGCATTGATAGCAGTTGGTTAAAGATGAGCAGTTCAAGCATAATTCAGGACAGTCCACACAAGTGAGACCTGATAAAAAGGATTTTAAAGGACATTGACAGGTATTTCCTGAAGAAAGGATTAAGGGCACCCTGCATGATAAACAATCAGATGATGAGGGCCCATCACAAGAAAGGCAGAGATCGTCACAAGAGGAGCAAATTAACGAGTCTAAGTAGAAATTTAAGTTGCATTCACATAGAGAAGAATTTGTAGGTGAAGAATTCAACTCACAGCTGGTGCAGTTAAATCTATCAGCACATGACTGGCAAGGACTTGGACATCTCTCACATGCTGATCCATTGAAAAAGTAAGGATTTTCACAAAGACACATAGTTTCATAAATTTTTGCATGATCCTTACAACTCAAGCAATTCATCTGATCAGGACCATTACAAGTTTTGCAAGATGAGTGGCAGGGTAAACATTCATTTAATAACTTATAAAATCCAATACTGCAGGAGCAGAGAGTATCAGGTGATACAATTTCAGAGAAATTGACACAAGTTATACAATTATTCAAATCCAAGCAAGAAGAACAGAGTTCAAAACACTCAGAGCATCCAGTTTGCCCTAAATAGTACCCGGTAAGACATTTACACTTTTTATTAATGTCAAAATCTGCATGACTTGAGCAAGTAATACAGTTGTCTTCCTGATTTACACAAGTTTTACAAATAACTGAGCAATTGAGACATTTTTTACTAGAGCCATCGAGAAAAGTTCCATCTTTACAAACACAAGACCCACTTTTCAACTCGAAAGGATCTGAACAACTTGAGCAGTCATATTCACCTGGACCATCACAAGTATAGCAGAATTCACTGCATTTATCACACTCTCCAGTTTTAAAAGACAAGTTGAAGTAATATGAGTCAATACAACTGCAGACTCCATTGTTCAAGGTCATAAAACCTTTACAAGACTCACAAGAAAAATCATTTAAGCAAGTCTTACACGTTTTTTGACATGAAGAGCAGGAATTTTGAATATCTGCATAGAAACCCTCTATGCAAGAGCAAGAACCATTAGATTGTAACTCAGCATTTTCTTTGCAACTGGAACAGTCTAGACTAGTCCCTGACGAACATGACTTACAGCTTGAATGACAATTAGAACAGTGAAGGTCTTTATAATATTTTCCAACAGGACATTCGCAATTTGATGAAACGAGGTTAAACTCTGAGGTGCAAGATGTGCAATTCGAAGATGATCCTGAGCATTCTTTGCATCTGTTTGAACAACTTGAACAGTTTAGAGAAATTTCATCCCAATAAAAACCTGAATTACAATGACAAATTGATTCTATTAATTTAGCATTTGGGAGACATTCTTGGCATCCTGAGTAAAAACTTGAACACTTCCAACAGAGAGGGTCTTCACATAAGTTGCAGTCAGTAGCTCTTCGACAACCTTTTGAACATGTAGTTTTGCATTGGATACAAACTGAGTTATTAAGATAGTTATTTATATCGCAATCCCAAGTGCACCCAGGAATTGAAATTGAAGCACAAGATTCAAACGCAGAAGTAAATAAGCTTCTGTATTCATTAAAGACTTGAAATGACCAAAGGAATCCTGAAAAGGTAGATGTCGTGTATCCAATATAAAGAGGTGTTGAAGTATCATTAAAGAACTTTTGTGAAGAACTCTCCGTATCAAAAATTTCATCCATCATAATCTCAGCCACAAATAAATTATCCAAATTAGTCCTCATACTAATCAGTACCCTAGTCCAGATATTAACAGGAAACTCATAAGAATTCATTGTAAAAATTCCAATAATAAAAACACTTGTCGAGGTGCCAGCATTAAACCTCAAAGAACTTTTGTGAAATATAAACCCATAGCTTTTGACTCTAACCCAGAACTCAAAAGTCAAGTTATACCCAAACTTTAAGCTTGGACCCAAGAGATAAGTTCCAGAAGTGAAGTAGTACCCTCGATTCATTGCTGGCCAAGGATCTTTACTATCCAAAGTAGGATAAAAATTTTCCGTATTTCCCGCTGTAAAATTTAATTGGCTTGAAGAATCAGTCACTAAGTTGCTGATAGTGTCTAATGATATATTGATTAAAGAAGTCTTTGAAACAATGCAGTGAGACTGGTTTGAAGTAAAACCGAAAGGACATGAAAATACGCATGTCTGACCATAAAGTAAATAACCAGAACTGCAGCTAAGACAAGAGGTAGATGTCGACATGAAACATGTCAGGCAAGGTAACTGGCAGCATTTATTGTCAGCAGTTAAAGTATAACCGGGAAGGCAAGGATTTGTTAGAGTTTCAGTGCAACTCGAGTTAAATGAGGAGCAAGTGCTGCATTTTATGCTTGAACATTGGTTGCAAGTGCCAAAAGTACTGCAATTTTGGCATGAAGAGTCACAGTTAAAACACATATGGTATAAAGAACTGTAGTATTGAGACCCTGAGCAATTCCAGAGACATGAACTACTGAAGTTTGATCCACAAATATTAGAATATGAGGAAACATCTGTGATCGCTTTCTGCCATATTGTGAGTCTGTAAAGACATCCTTTCCATTCAGATCCTCCTCTATTCCTTCCCACATCCAAGAATGTACTAGTACTTCCACTGTAAATAAATCCATCGATTGTTAAAGTATCAAAAAGTACATTGTTAAAATATCTCTTCAACAGAGAAGAATAATCAACCACACTGAGAGTCACGTGATAAAAAATCCATTTATCAAAAGGATTCGGATACAAATTTTTCGATTTAAAGTAAATACTTATTCTGTTTGATCTTAAATATATTCTGAACATGTACGATGGATATATTGAAATATAAGCAGAGTCCAAAATTAATCCGCTTTCTTCCGAGCGTGACCAAAGAGAAATAGTAAACTCATAATTGAACTGAAAAAGAACTTTCAATGTCAAAAATTGATTTTTATTGAAAAATAAGCCTCTTTCTTTCACAGGCCAGGGGTCATCAATTTCAGGATTATTAAAAGGAGCATAAGTAGCTTCAACTGCTCCACTTTTAAAGAGTCCTCCGTAATTCATAGTAATGATATCAAACTTTGCATCAATGACTGGTTCATTCGGGTTTGCAGAGTTATAAGGAGTCGGATTTCTAACACAAACTGAGTTTATTACCATGTGATTAGCTATACAGGAAGTGCAGTTCAAAAAAGTGCCAGTTTTACATCCAAACCTCAATCCACAAAATGGAGCACTTCCGACTGTGCAGGCAGTACAATCTTTAGGCATATACCCAGTCCCATTCATGCAATTAAGTGAAGAATATAAAAAACAGTCTGCGTCGTCAACACACCAAGGCCATGAGCAGCTTGAATTCTTGCAATCATCACTTGTAGCCAAAGCCCTGCCCTCATATTTTTGAGACAAAGGCACAGTGATAGAATAGCTGGACTTTTCTGAATTTTCTAATGACAACCAAGAAAGGAACCCTTTGAACGAAGAATTAAAGTCGCCTAAGACAAACTTTAAATCAGAATATTGAGCTCTGAACTCAGCATTTGAAATCACGACTGATCTAGACAATCTATTATATTTCACTGTCAGCATAGTCGCTGACTGAATTAAATTGAATTCAAGTCTGATCCAATCAGGATCGTAAACTGAAGAAACGTTGTAAGAATAAAGACCTGATTGAGTTGTCAGCAGCCAACTGGCATAAATTTTTACATCCAAGAATAATGAAAAAACTTCAGTCGAGTTTTTCATTATTCTGAATACTTTACCTGTTGTTGAGTTGAATTTTGCTATGCAGTAAACTGTGAAGTCTGGAGCTGGGATCCAGAATGTGCTTGATTCCAGGTAACTTGTTTGAGTGAAGTAAAAACCACTTTGAAGTGTCGGTATTGGAGTTTTTCTCGAAGGATCGTCAAAGTAGAGGTTCTCTGGATGAGAAAATTCTGAGATTGAGGTTTTCTTGAATTCTGTGAAATCTTCGAAGTTTAATGAAAATAAGAGCTTTGGACCTGACTCTTGACAAACTGATGAAAGTGCATCAAGAGTATATCCACTTGGGCACAGCTCTAGACAAGATTTTGACTTATAAAGGTAGTTTTGGGTGCAGAATGTACAAGATGATGTTAAGCAAAACAAGTTGGCTGAGATTATTTGAACTATATAGAAAAGCCACATTTATAAATTCACCAGCTATTGAATATTCTCACCAAATATGTTTATTCTGTATTAATCAAGCTTAAGTCCTTGCTTGTAAAATGATGGTGAGGTCTATCCTTTAAATCAAGAGATTCGATTTTTTCTTCTTCTTTTTCAATTAGTGTAACTTTTTAAGATTGATGAAACAATTCCGAAATTCTTTAATAAATACTAAAATATATACTGTATAATAAAACTTGGGTAATCCTTCTTAATTATATTCCCTCCTCTATTGAAATTTTTAGTCTCCTTCATGAGTGGTGGCGTTCAAATACCGAATCAGGTTTCGATTATTAAGTTGTAAAGTAGAATTCCAGCTAGAAATTAATAGAGGAATATGAAATGATCATCATCATGATAAATATGCTCCTATATTAGTTTTATCCCAAATAAAAACTCTCTCGCTACAGCCGACCAGCACCTCGTAGAGAATCACTTCGAGAAAGTATCATTACATCGGTTTTCCGTGGCCTTTTCGCTTAATCATCCCTTGTGCCAAGTAGGGAAATGAGCCACAGAAGTTTTTAGTCATGATCTTATCGAACATGCCTTCTTTACTGAGACCAAAGTCGGTGAGTATGGCATGACCTTCGTCGTCAAGTATAGTGTTGTCAGTCTTAATATCTCTGAAGATTATATCTCTTTTTTTAAGTACCTCTAAGGCGAGGACGAGCTTTCACATGTAATCTTAGCTCGAGGTTTGTCAAATCGTTTTTCCTTGGATATGAAACCCAAGATCTCCTCCCAAGCAATAATTAAGTATCAAGAACAGCTTCTTAGATGTCTGAAAAGAATAATTAAGTGAAACAATAAAGGATGATGATTTAGCTAAGAACTTCCTCTCATTTTTCACATATTTTATCAATTTATCAGCCATGAGCTTATCCTTATGAAGCACTTTCATAGAAAAATTATTTATTATCCTTCTTCTGAACTAAAAGCACTTCTCTAAACTTCCTTTTCCCAACATCTGCAAGATTTCAAAGTCAGTAGGTCCAAAGTTATAAATTTCAAAAATATTCCAGCAAATCACAGAGCTTGTAGAGAAATTCACCTGAAGGCTCTGCTTGAGTCTTATTTACTCTACCAACAAGCGGGTGATCCATCTCCAGATCTGCCGAGTTGAAGACGACTACTTAAAAGTGCCTTCAGGGAACATTGCACCGTCATATCAGAGATTCTATCAACGATTTACTTAGCTTTTTAGTACTTTGAGTGATATTGATTAGATGAAGTAGTCTTAGGTAAAAATCTTTTATTTTAGATAAACCCACGATTTTCATGACTTTCAGACAAGTCGCTTTGTAGGACATTTCATGGCGCTTGGTAAGTATTTCATGTTTTATAGTGATTTCGGACTCAGTTATTCTGGGATTCTTAGACGATGGAAGTCGAATTTGCGAGGGTTAAAAGAAAGACCTGGACTTTTGAAGACTTGTTAGAACTCTTTGCTTGATCGAAGACTTAGAAGTTCTTCAGTTTTGCTTAAAAAATCCCTCTGAAGCATTCGAAGGACTGTCTGTTCTCTGACAGCAACTTTTGCAAGTCCTTTTTATCTTTTTCAAGTTTTCATTGAAAATTTTGAGAAGTATAAAGATTATTTTTAGATCTTTTTCAAAAGTTTCAGCTTCAAAGAGTGCTTTTCTTAAATCGTTTTCCGCTTTTGTGAGTCGGTTCTTTTCCAAAGGATTTTATTAAAATCTTTATCTCTTTTTCAAGGATTTCATTCAAGTCGCTGATTTTTTTATCAGTTCTTCATTAACGTCCTTTAGAGTTTTCAACTCGACTTCTTTTTCAATTGATATTCCTTGAAATTTTCATCATTCGGCTTGAAACTCTGCCACTTTTGTGTGAAGGTCTTTTTTTCTTTAGTCTGCTGGTTTTAGACTCAAACATTTTTTTCAACTTTTCCTTGAAACCTTTCAATGTTTGAGGATGTTTAAATTTTTTTTTAATGAATCTTCTGATGAATACGCGGATTTTCAGAACTAGCTCATGTCCTATGCGATTTTTATGCCATTTGTGAAAATTTTACCCATTTTTAGCAGGTGCTGCAAATATCTTCTATTTTAAGCTGAAGTGGTGGGTCGTCTATGTCTTCAATTTTATGATGCAAAGGATTAGGTTGAGGTAGTGGTTTTGATGGTTTGTATGAATTTAAAACTTATTGGATAGGGAGTGGCTGATAAAGAGTTACATATGCTTTATTTTAATATTTTGATGCATTTCACTGAATAATTCAATAATCAATCTTATTCTATCTAATTATTTATTTTTTGCTTGTTTGATAGCATTTGTAATAGAATCCTGAAGACTATCAACTTTATGAAAAAGTTGATCGAACAATTCAATATTCCTTTTTTCCATCATTTTGATTACTTCATGTTGATTTTTTAATCCTTCCGTCAGTTTTTTTGATTCTTCCGTTATTTTTTTTGATTCTTCCGTCAGTTTTTTTGATTCTTCCGTCATTTTTCTAGATAAATTGTCCATTTTCTTATCTAAAAGTTTGATTTTGCCTTCCCACTGTTCCTCTTGCTCATCAAATTCAACTTGAAGACTCACATGAATAAACTTCAAATTTCCAACATTCTTGAACAAGCTAAGAGACCCTTCAATTTCAATGATTCCCTGAAGTTTTTCTTTAGTGTCGATTTCAGAAGCATTCATCTGGAAGTCATCAAAAGAATCTCCAAGTATAGAAATGAGTAAATTGAGCATAATAGTAACATTGATAATTGAGGCTATCATAAAAGCGATATAAAGCAGAGGCTTTTCTATATCAGAGTCAAGGCCGCCGATATTCTCATCATAAGAGGACTTGAAGTAAAAGAGAGGCGAGGGTTTTCCTTGATTTGAATCATCGACAGAATCAGCTGCAAGAAACATGACTGCGAAGGTGACAGTCGTATAAGCATAGATAATAAAAAAGTGCCCCACATCGTTTATTGACTTTAAGATTAACTGGATGTAGTACCTTGTTCCATCAAATATTCTGAAACAACTGATTCCTCGAGCGAAACTGAAAAAAACAACCATCAGAGTTATTAATTGGAAGTAGCCTGATTGGAACTCAAACCCATGGATGATTAAAATAGCCCATAAAGTATCAAAAATCAACACAGCTATATCAAACAAATTCCAGATATTGAAAAAGTATTCAGCTTTTTCTCCTATGATTTGAAAAATTTCATAAATTCCTAGCATGCCTGTCAAGCAAAGAATGAGAATACTCATAAAAATTATATTGAAATCCAACAAAATCAAGGTAATTGAGACTAAAATTAGCCAAATCATTATTGAGTGAATTCTAAGATAACATAAGATAGAATTCCATTTAGACTCAATGATACTTTTAATCAAATTGGATTTTAAAACACTTTGGATTTTGCATTCATAAAGAGCAGTTAAAAATTTTACACTGTTTTGCGTTCCAAATTCAACTGGAAGCAACATCATGCAACTTCTTTTTTCAATTAAAATATCATCTTGCTGCAAGGTCCCACTTTGACTATCTTCAAAATGTTCTTCATGTAAACAGTTATCACTGTAAACAAGTGATGGTAATTCTCCATAATGATTCACTATTTTTGGTTCTTCTACTCTAAAGAAAATCGATTCAAAAAACTCAAAAAGTTTTGAAGTTCCACATTGGACCAATTCAATCAAGTCATTTCGAATGCAGAAGCAAATACAACGAAGTCTGTGAGTGTTTCTAGAAAGACTCAAATAATTCAAATATTCAATAAAAACTTTAATACTTGATACTGATTTCGCCTTAATAGCAATAAATAAAGGAGAGTTTCTGAACTTCGGGTCTTTGTCAAATGTTTGGCTAATCAAAATGCTTTTGTTCAAGGCCAACTCCGCTAATTGATACTGATTCCTGTAGAAATAGTAATGCAAGAATGTAAACTCGCTATCTCCAAATGTAACAAATCTTTGACTAGGTAAAATCTCTTTGGAGAATTTAAGTTTATATAAAACTATGAATTTCTCGATAGGGTCATGAGTTCCTTTAACTTTTATACCTGTTTGTGATTTGTACTCATTTATGTCCCATAAATGAATTGAATTTTTAGTGTAGCTGAGAATTAAAATCGAGTTTTGGTCAGGGTTAAGTATTTTCATTCCGATTACTTTCATCCTGTGCGAATTGTAAATACTTTCAATCCTTTTTTCAGGAATATTGTAAAGAATCACTTTCCCATCAACTGAAGAAGATGCTACGAAATCTGAATTAGGAACATCGATTAAAATAGTGATCAGCTCTTTGTGCTCGATAATCGTAAAGTATTCAGTCACTTCTAAAATCACTTTCTTTCCAATATCACGGTATTTGATAGCCCATGCCTTTAAATGGAAACCAACTGAAAATGAAATCAAAAAGTCACTTTTTAAGTTATTTTCTTGGTTAATATTTTTTTCTACTTTAATAACATTTGTTACTTCTTTTTGTTGTTCTTTAGTTATTAAAATGCTTGGATCGGCTAAGTGTAAAATGTAAAAATTACAATCCTGCTCGAAAGTGAAGCAAATTATGTCTTGGCTAATAAATAGTAAGTTATTTGGTTTGTTTTTAGTCATGAAATCTAGCTTTTCATATTCTTCAGTTTCTGAAATTACGTTTGTGCCATGGTCTATCGAGACAACTAAAATTGTACCTAATTCATTCATTAAAATCAGTCTAGTCCCTTTTTGTTTATCAAAGCTTATTGTTTCGAAAAGTATGATTTCTCCAAAATTTTGATGAATATTTTTAACTGAAAGCACATTTCCATCACTTTCACAAAGGCTCAGATTCATGTTTTTATCCAGTAAAAGTATTTTGTTTTGCTCAATTATTTTTAAAATGACCAAATTAGCGGATTTAATTTTTTTTCCTTTTAAATCAACTTTTTGTTCTTTAAGAATTTGAAAGTCAATAATTCTGACTGAACTTCTGTCATCTCTGACACATACCAAGTTTTTGCCATCTTCAGTAAAACTTAAATGCGTTATTTTACAACTAGATAAGATTTCAGTGTTATGTTGCAATGTTGTTACTTTATTGTTCAAAACTGAGTAAGAAGTGATATCTGAATCAGTCAAAACAAAGATATTACTTCCTTTGCAATCAACTTTTTCAATAATTTTCATTTCAGGAAACTCTATTTTAAGGCTTTCTTTTTGATTTGCAAGATTCCATCTCCGAATAGAATTATCTTTAGAAGTTGAGTAAATTTTACCTCGGTAATAGGCAATATTGTTTATTCTTTTTTTATGACCTCTGAGTTCAGCTTCAACATTAAAGCTTTCCATCTCAGTTATCTTGATAGTCTTGTCATCAGAGGAAGTAATTAAATATCTATCATCATCAGTGATAATGATATCGGTTATTAACTTCAAGTGTATATTGATCTTTCCCAACTGATAACTCAATAAAACGTTCCAAATGATTATAGTTTGAATAGCATCACAAGAAATAGCTTTATTCCCACAATGAAAGAAAGAAATAATAGTCACGATTTCTGTATGGCCTATCAACTGACTCTGGAATTTATATCGACAGAGATTCCAGACACTGATTATGTGTGAGTTAGCAACAATCATCATCATATTCGTTATTTCTGAAGCCTGAAGTAAAGTGATTGTTTTTTGGGAATTCATTCCTGACTTAAAATTGTTGTGATTTTCGAATTTACCCCAAGTTTTTTTTTGCTGGTTAAAAGAGTTGAATATTAAAGAGCCTTTGTCACCAGCAAGGACTGAAATGTTTGATGTTATAATAATTGAAGAAATATTTTCTTCATCTTTCAGTGGTATTTCAGTTGATGAAAATTTCATTAGAGGCTCTATTTTATAATAAGCTCTATAGTAGATTCTGTTTTTATCCATTAGGGAACAAATAATAGTTCTCTCATGAAATGCGAAAGAGCTGATCACCCCTGGAAAGGTGCAACTTCCTTGATTAGCTAATATTATTTTGCGCTTCTTTTCAATCTTATACCATTTTAAATTGTATCCAATAGCTACAAATAAAATATTTCCTTTTTTCATGATGTTGAATACTTTTATACTATAATCTTCATCGGAAAAATCAATGGTCTTCCTTTCAGCCTCAGAGAAATTTTCTAATGGGACTATATGCAAATTTTTTCCTTGTTGATATATCAATATCTGTAGCGGCTCATAGATTTTCAGATTTGAAGTTATTTCACTTCCTGTTAAATTCTCATTACTGCTGGGGTCCCATGAATTGATTTCATTTGAAAACGTCTGAATTTTCTTTAGATCCTTTTCATTTTCAGCGGGATTGAGAATGGTTTCAATAGGAGCTGCTAGATTGTTACCAGTAGCAGGAGTTGGATTTAAAGGCTCTGATAATCCTTGCATATTTTTATATTGTCTATATTAAATATGTCAAATAGACTTCTATAATGTCTATAATTATATTTTTAATATCTCTATAAACATCTAAGTTTTTTTAGAACAATTTAAAAGATTAGTATTTTCTCTAATTAGTTCAAGAAAATAGTTTATTTTTAAGCAATTACCTTTTGAATGATTTCTTAAGTATTCAATATGAAGAATCATTTGGACTGCAAACTTTTTCCAAATTTAACTCATGGGATAAACTTATAGAATATGATTTGCTATTGAGTATCTAGACTTTTTTGAAATTATTTCAATAAGTTATGAGCCTAAGAAATGAATAAAACTTGAAGCTTCTATATTGTTAATCAATTTAAACTCGTAAGAGGATATAAATTACAGTTTTTGTTTATTATTGTAATTTCCGATCTTATCACTAAACTAAAGACAGATAGATGTATCTAAAATTTCTTTCCAGTAACATTATATTAACAAATTTGAAAATATCATTTATTATTAAAATACATTATACAACTCTTTTGTATTTTTTTGAGTTTTATAACCCAGATAATGTTTCGAATGTATATCTCTGTCAATATTATTAATTTTTTTTTTGATATCCTTCTGGATTAGTTTCTTTTTTGTATTCATTTAGATATATTTTGATATATTTTAATTATCGTATCAAAATTTCTTGACTAATTGAATAAATTTGAAACTTTTATGATTGATATCGATTATCTGAAAACTTCATTGGGGAATTTTAATCTTGGATTTTAATTATTTAACTAAAATTTATAATTTTATGCTCTTAAAGGTGTTGTTTGGGTATAGAGGTCAGATTGTACTTTTAATTCTTGTATCCTAGTTTGTGTAATTTTATATAAGTATTTTTTACTAGGTGTAAATTAATATGAAAGAGTAGCAAATGATAGGCACATCCACTCGAAATTGCACATTTAGATTTTTATATAAAATTTATATTGATCTTATCATAGCCTCCATGCTTATCTCAACCTTATAACAAAACTCTGAACCCATCAGAGCTAATCCAGTTAAAATAGACCCTATTAAAAGACTTCCCAATAAAAAAGTAAAAGTTATCTCAAAAAATTCCTGAATGCTTCAAACACAAATAAACAATGATGCCTTACTCATAAATAGAAGAAAATAAATAGCATACTCAAGAAATGCAATGAGATTATTTAAAGAAGACTAAGAATGCATACGAAAGCACAAAATATTCAAAAAACATTAAATAATTTGAATATAAACATGAAAACTTTGGATCAATATGGTATAAGGAAAACTATGAACTTTAGATTCTAAATCTTGAAAATGCTTTAATTTTTACTCTTAAGACTTTAGAAGTATATTTTATTCTTGAAATTTAAGGAATTGTCAGATGGTGCTCATAATGGGTAATAATGCTATGTATCTAGTCTTATTGTAAATATATAATTCTTATTGATCTTGAATCTCAGGGATTTGGATAATTTAAATGATAGAGTTTCATTTAAAATATTTTTATAGACTCTATTGAATAGGTTATCACAGGTGGAGTGATTTAAAATTCTAAAAATGATCTCATATTCACAAAGAGATCAATAGTGCTATTATGATCTAATAAATATCACCACCCAGTACTTGTTTAAAATTCCATTCCAGGATATCTGGTCCTTATTTTCTTGAATTTTAGCCTTTTTCATTACTCTGTAAAGTAATCCAAGGCACCTAGTAGTTCTGAAATATGATCTAAAGTTTATCTATTAGATGATAAATTGTAAAAAAGAAATTGATTGAATATGATTCAAGGTTGATAATCTATGTTTAATATATATATTTAGAATCTTCAAAGCAATAACAAAGAAACATTATTTCTTGGATATAGTACATGAAATTAATCATATACCAGATGCAGTCAAACTATTCCTGATCTGGAAAATCGGAAGATTTTCAAAGGTATCATAATAATTCTTTATTTAAATATCTGGCTTTTCACCTTAGAATTGATGAGTCTAGCTTATCATAGAAAAATATAGGCTTTAGCAATGATAAAAAGTTTTTTAAGAATAGTATTTTAAACTAAGTCAGGAAGACAATTCCTTTAATCATTTTAAAAAACCTTACTTAAACTTAATTTTAGAGTTTTTAAGCTGATAGAATGCAGTTGAAAAATTCAATAGTTAGAATAATTATATGATACCTTGTTAAGTATTCCATCTTTGGTATATTAACAGGTATGAAGCTAGATGATATTACTACATATGATAAACCTTTACATAAAATTTTCTTCGAGATAAGAACTAAATAACTAATGCTATAAACATTTAAACAAGATATACCCTCAAGAATTTGAAGTTTAGGTTAATCTGATGAGCGAATTGAATGGAAATCAGTTTGATTGTAGAAATATTTATGTACTGTTAAGTAATAAATAATAAATGCCTTTCTTGATTTCGGTTATTTGGTCAGTCTTTCACCTTATCCAGGCTTCCCTTCTTGTTAATTATAGATTCGGATCGAACTTTGGTCAAATCTTCTTTGATTACTCAGGCTCAGGGAATCATGGACAGAATGGAATTAGTATCAACTCAAATACCTATGATACAATTCCTTTTGATAGAGGAGCTTATTTTCACACTGAAAGTACATACATTCGGCTTCCCCCAAATCAAGTTAAAACTAGTCCTCACTATTGGATGAACTCTTTTTCTATTATCATGTGGACTTACTTTAAAGAAGTGGGATATGATTATTATGTATTTATTAGTAGATTTAATGATACTGAATGGTTTCAAATTATTAGAAAATTTGATTATGATCGATTTCATACTTCATTTTATAACAGAGGGACTTTAACTGATCAAGTAAGTACAGTTTACGATACAGCTTCTCCAGGTATAAGATAAATAGGAAAATGGATTTGCATTTCAATGATTGTTGATAATTTAATAGTAAAGTGTTATTCAAACGATATTCTTTTTGCCAATTTTAATTTACCTTTAAATTATATTGAAACAAATGCTAATTATCATTTAATTGGAAGTAATAGCAAATCATTGATAGGATTTGTTTGGAGTTTCTACCTTTACGACGAAGTTGTCCTACCCACAAACTTTTACTCAACTTCTTACACAGGAAGTAATTGCGTTTCGACTGGATGCCCTTCATCTTGCAGTCCTGCTATTAAAGAAAACGACCAAAACTATTGCATATCGACCTCTGATTATACTTCATGCTCTGGTTGCAGTTATGGATGCAAAAATGGAATTTGTTTAAATTGCGAGAATTCCTTTACTAAAAGTTGCGCTGTAGAGTCAAACGAAATTTATCACATATGCCCTGAAAGTACATCTTTATCCTCTTGTAACTGTGTGAACGGTTATTATTTAATCAATAACTATTATACATGCAAAAGCTGTTATGGAGAATGCTCGACTTGCAATTCTGCTTTTAAATGTTCTACTTGCAAAGATGGGAATTCAGAAGTGCACAGTGATATTGGGTGTTACTGTAAACAGGGGTTTTATAATACATCAGCTTTGATAAGCTCGGGTATTTGCATGATATGTCATTCAGACTGTTTAGAATGTACGATGGAAAATATCTGCATTTCTTGCAAATCTGATTATTCAACTCCAGATCTTACTACTGGATGCATGTGCAATGAAGGTTACTACAACACAACAAATTTATCTGAAAGTAGTTCATGCTTGAAATGTTACTCGACGTGCAAATCCTGTAAAGATTTCCAAAAGTGTCTAACATGTACTCCATCAAATTCTTCTCCAAGAAGCGATTACGGCTGTGAATGCAATCAAGGCTATTACAACTCAACATCTCTGGAGACTGGTGGAATCTGTCTAAAATGTCATTCAGACTGTGAAATCTGTGATAAAGATCTCTTATGTCTCACATGCAAAGATCTTAATTCACAACCTGACAGTATTTCAGGTTGTGCTTGTAAAAAAGGGTTTTACAATACTTCTGAACTAAATTCGATTAGTTATTGCAAGCCTTGCTCTCTTGAGTGTAACACCTGCACAAGTGAGTTTATTTGTAATGAATGTGCTGACTCAAACTCAATTATAATAATGACGGGTGGGTGTTTGTGCAAAGACGGGTTTTATAACACTAGTCAAATTGTTTCTCAAGGAAGTTGCCTTGAATGTCACCATGAATGCAAGACTTGTAACGAGTCATTTAAATGTCTTACTTGTTTAGACGCGAATTCTATTGTTTCTCCTCAGCCTGGCTGTGTTTGCAAAGAAAAATATTGCAAAGATTCAAATAATTATTGTGAATTATGTAACAATTCGGTACCAACTGAGCTCTGCACTCCAAACGCAGAATTTAACGGGACTGATTGCATTTGTCTTCCAGGATACTATAATTCATCTTCAAATTCTGAATTACTCTGTAAAAAGTGTCCAAATTTTGAACAAGACCCAAGTCAAAATTACAATGAATGCAATAAATGTCGGAAATATTGTACGACCTGTAAAAATGAATACCTCTGCGAATTATGTGACATCGAAAACTTTGAAATTTTAAGATATCAAGGATGCAAATGCCCGGAAAATTTAAGTCTTATCAATTCAGAGTGTGTTTGTTCACAAGGTAAAGTGATGAACGAATATGAACCAGAACGATTTGAATGTCTTGATTGCCACTACTCTTGTAAAAACTGCAAAGATACTACTAAATATGGATGCCTTGAATGCTTTGATTATTTTGAAAAAAACAATACCGATAATTCATGCAATTCATGTATTCCTGGGTATTATCTTATTGGAAATAATTGCGAAAAGTGTGACACTGAAAATTGCTATCAGAACATGACAGATAGGATATTTACAGGATATTCATTTGTAGATAATTCAAATATCCTTTGGATAGTTTTCAATGAATCACTACTTTATGATTTAAATGGTTCAAATATGATTGTGCATGTTGATGACAAAAATATAAATTACGAAATTATCAAAACAAACGAAAAAATTTCATATGGTATCGAACCATCTCTAGATAATATTTTTACGAATTGTTTGATAGAAGTAGAAATAATAAGTAAAATACTTTCTGAAAACTATTCAATTTTATTAACTCATCATTATAGCGGCACTATCAAATTCGATAAAAATGACTTAATAGAGCGAGAGTTTAAAGAAGAAGCAAAAGATCAAGAAAGAATCGCATCTAGAGTCACTTCAGCAGGGTTGATGTTTACTTTTGGTGTAAGTATCGCAATTTATGATCTTAGTAGCGTTTTCAATTTTATTAACACTGCAGAAATGATCTATTCTGTTTACCTTTTAGACTTAAAATTGAATCCCATATACAGGGAGTTCATTTTGGGGATGAGACTGCAAAAATCATCACCTAACATCTTCAAATACTTTATTCCTGAAAAAAGTGGAGTAAAACTCTCAAAAAAATTGAAAAAATATGGATATAAAACAAATTTGTTGATGATTAATGGAGGAATTATGTTAACTACACTTGGAGTAGCCTTTGGAGTGATGCTTATTTTCTCTCCATCTTTCTTAATTCCGTCTTTAAGAGCTAAAGTGAGTTCGATTACTAATTGGATATATACGAATTTTATTTTAAAACTTTGGATACAAAGCTTTTTCGAAATTACAGTTGTTTCAAGTGTAGCTGCAAAATATAATTATAATTCTACCGAATTTCAGATTATTGATGGTGCAGTATTTTTTGTCATTGTTGTTAGATAAATATAGATTTATCAACTTTTAATGACTTTTTACTTAATTTATCTAATTAAAACTAGATATTCAATGGCTGACTCAGCTAGCCTTGAATGTTTTGATAACAAATATAAGGTTTTCTTCAACAATTTAAAAAACGAAAGCCGAAAGGATTCATTCTTTTATTTGATCTTTTTAACAAAAAGAATTATTTTAGCCATTTCATCACAAACTGAATTATCAGGACTTGCTCAACTGACTATAATGATAATATCCGGTTTTCTTGTAATAATTCCTTAGGTTCTATTTTATTTGCTTTACACTAGATGTTTCAAGATAACATATATAAATATCTTTCATATTTTGACAGAAAGTTTTTTACTTTGCATCAATCTCTTACTATTAATTTGGAACTGTAAAGGTACTTTATATGAATCTAGGTTGATATCAGATTTATGCATAAAATGTGTTTATGTTTGTTGGGGATTGAATTTTTTGTATAGTCTTCTTCAGCTTTCGGTAAAATTATTAGAAAAATTTAAGGAAATCCTTAATTATATTAGAAAAAAGAGAATAATGAATCAGATTTCCTCTGAGACAGTCCAGACTAAGAAAAATAAAGAAGAGAAAAAGGAAAAAATAGAAGTTTATAGTATTGATTAGTTATTAATTTTAGGATATGAGAAATGGGAATAGTTCGTATTTGAAAAATATTTTATAGCTTTTGGAATGTTTAATGTCAATAATTATATCTAGATTAACTTACTATAGCAAATAATTATATTATAATTTCAATAAATTGAAAGTATTTACCTCGATTCCCGCAGTAATAACCTTGAGATCTAAATCACTCAACAAAGATATTAACCTTAGTATAAACACACTTTATTGATTTAATATATAGAAAACTTTTAATCTTAGCTCTAAATTTTTTTTTAGTGAATTTGATTCTGAAGATAAATTTGGAAACACAATTAGGTTATAAATTAAGTGGAATACTTGAAACATACTTCGATTCAGAGATAGACATCAAATTATACAAACTATTTATTCTTTCCATTAGTTAAATGGGATAGTGCTACTATACATTGAATAATGAGTTGACTTGCATGAAGAAACCTTGATTTTAACTTAATTAAAAGTTTTTGTGGATTAATAAACCTTTCAGACTAGGATTGGTTTATTAGTATTTAAATGGTTAAAAGTGTATTGAAAAACGTGTTTCTTAAGCACTTTTATTGAATATTTCATAAAAACAATATGATTTTATTATTCTCCTATTAAACTTTAAGATTTAAATCTAAAACTATAAATTTTTACATATATATACATATATATGGAAGAATATATGTATATTTTTGTTCATAAGACCATAAAATCCATTACAACTTTCATCATAATTATCTCTAACAAGAAACAGAAAAATTTCTGAGGCATATCTCTTAAAGAAAAAATGATTCCATCAAAACAAACATACAATGATAACTGATCTTTTCAAGGAGAATACAATGATAGATAATTTAAATAAACTTTTGCCTTCTAAAAATCATTTTCAAATCAATTAAACCTTGATATAATGTTTAATACTCCAAAAACATTTTTTCTACAGGGATGCTAAATACTTTTGTATATGAAAAATGTTTTAGTTTCGATATATATAATTTCCAAGGGTTCGCACTGTGAAATATACAATTAGGTAGATACGAAATGCCTTATATTCAAATATTAAACATAATGAAAACTAGTTATTCTTCTGACGAAAATAAAACTATTTACAACTAGTCAAAAATTTACAATTACATCTGTTTAAAGAATTTAAAATCGATTTTCATCTTATATAGCTTATAAATAGGATTTGATCATATAATTTAGTTCTAATTCAGAATATGATATATATATAAATAATTTTTACTTTCCTTGTTGAGCTAATCAGTATTATATAGAAATATTCTTTTAACCTTATTTCAACCTAAAAAAGTTAAATGGAAAGAAGTCCTTTATATAAAATATTTCCATTAACCAATAAAAGAAAATAAAGTCTTTGATTTAAAAACCAATTACTTTCTTTCGAGATCATCAAGCTTCAATTTTATGATGATTGAAACTATCTAAACTTATCGAATATAATAATTTAACTTCGATAAATTTTTAGAAGTTTTGTTTGAGATCGGCTTCTAGATTATTCTAAGATTATAATAAATGGCTTTCATCATCATATTTTTTTGGAGAATATCCTATCATATCCAAGCTTCTAATCTTGTTCATTACAAATTCGGATCGAACTTTGGTCAAATCTTCTTTGATTACTCAGGCTCAGGGAATCATGGACAGAATGGAATTAGTATCAACTCAGATAGCTATGATACAATTCCTTTTGATAGAGGAGCTTATTTTCACACTGAAAGTACATACGTTCGGCTTCCCCCAAATCAAGTTAAAACTAGTCCTCACTTTTGGATGAACTCTTTTTCTATTATCATGTGGACTTACTTTAAAGAAGTTGGATATGATTATTATGTATTTATTAGTAGATTTAATGATACTGAATGGTGTTATATTATTAGAAAATTTGATTATGATCGATTTCATACTTCATTTTATAACAGAGGGACTTTAACTGATCAAGTAAGTACAGTTTACAATACAGCTTCTCCAGGTATAAGATAAATAGGAAAATGGATTTGCATTTCAATGATTGTTGATAATTTAATAGTAAAGTGTTATTCAAACGATATTCTTTTTGCCAATTTTAATTTACCTTTAAATTATATTGAAACAAATGCTAATTATCATTTAATTGGAAGTAATAGCAAATCATTGATAGGATTTGTTTGGAGTTTCTACCTTTACGACGAAGTTGTCCTACCCACAAACTTTTACTCAACTTCTTACACAGGAAGTAATTGCGTTTCGACTGGATGCCCTTCATCTTGCAGTCCTGCTATTAAAGAAAACGACCAAAACTATTGCATATCGACCTCTGATTATACTTCATGCTCTGGTTGCAGTTATGGATGCAAAAATGGAATTTGTTTAAATTGCGAGAATTCCTTTACTAAAAGTTGCACTGTAGAGTCAAACGAAATTTATCACATATGCCCTGAAAGTACATCTTCATCCTCTTGTAACTGTGTGAACGGTTATTATTTAATCAATAACTATTATACATGCAAAAACTGTTATGGAGAATGCTCGACTTGCAATTCTGCTTTTCAATGTTCTACTTGCAAAGATGGGAATTCAGAAGTGCACAGTGATATTGGGTGTTACTGTAAACAGGGGTTTTATAATACATCAGCTTTGATAAGCTCAGGTGTTTGCATAAAATGTCATTCAGACTGTTTAGAATGTAGGATGAAAAATATCTGCATTTCTTGCAAATCTGATTATTCAACTCCACATGCTACTACTGGATGTGTTTGCATACCAGGATACTACAATACAACAAATTTATCTCAAACTAGTTCATGCTTGAAATGTTACTCGACGTGCAAATCCTGTAACGATTTCCAAAAGTGTCTAACATGTACTCCATCAAATTCTTCTCCAAGAAGCGATTTTGGTTGTCAGTGTAATCAAGGCTATTACAACTCAACATCTCTGGAGACTGGCGGAATCTGTTTAAAATGTCATTCAGACTGTGAAATCTGTGATAAAGATCTCTTATGTCTCACATGCAAAGACATGTATTCACAACCTGACAATATTTCAGGTTGTGCATGTAAACAAGGGTTTTACAATACTTCTGAACTTATTTCGATTAGTTATTGCAAGCCTTGCTTTCTTGAGTGTAAGACCTGCGCAAGTGAGTTTATTTGTAATGAATGTGTTGACTCAAACACAATTATAATACTGACGGGTGGGTGTTTGTGCAAAGACGGTTTTTATAACACTAGCCAAGTTGTTTCTCAAGGAAGTTGCCTTGAATGTCACAATGAATGCAAGACTTGTAACGAGTCATTTAAATGTCTTACTTGTTTAGACGCGAATTCTATTGTTTCTCCTCAGTCTGGCTGTAACTGCATAGAAAAATACTATAAAGATTCAAACAGCTCCTGCCAAAAATGTCAATCAGACTGTAAAATCTGCAGAAATTCAAATTCTTGCGAAATTTGTGTAGATATTAACGCGAATTTCAATGGGACTCAATGTTTTTGCAAATCAGGATATTATAACTCTTCTATTAATTCGCAATTGGTCTGTGAAAAATGTCCAGTTAATTGTAGTGATTGTCTGAGTTCTAAGAATTGTATCAAATGCTCGTTTTACAATATGAGTCGACAAAATGGAATCTGTGAATGTCCTTCTAACTCAACTTTGAAAGGAAATAGTTGTATTGCGGATACTGGGTTTTATATTTCAAGCTCTCCAGATACAGACTTCACTACTTTTTCATGTGATCCAACATGTGAAACCTGCTTTGACTTTGGAAGCAATAAATGCATAAAATGCGCTAATAACATTAAATATGAACAAGGAAAATGTGAAGGCTGCAATAAAAATGAGTTTTTCGACAGAAAATCTTCCAGATGCTTAAACTGTTCAGAAGATTGTAAAACATGTTTGAACTTCTCTCATTGTCTTAGTTGTACCATTCCATCTTTCAACCTAATAGAAGGTCAATGTTTAAACCCTTGCACATTATTCGAATATTTCAATGAAGGTCAATGCAAAGCCTGTCCTTCCTTATGTAAAAAATGTGACCCAATCTGCAAGATTTGTGTGGAAAACTCAAAATTAATAAATGATTCCTTCTGCCAGTGCTCAAAAGGATTCAAACCTACTGACCGTTCATGCATCGAGAAAAACTTTATAGCATCACTTTCAATAAAAAGCATAAATCTTGCCGAGATACTTTTCAGTGAACACCTCGAAAAACTTCTAAAATCTGTTGATTACGAGTTTTTATTACCAAATCGTTCAGATTTCAAAGCAACTTTAATAAAAAATGACAGTCAAAAGTCAATATTTTCCTTAATTTTCAAAAAAGAAGTAAAAAAAGGGACTGAAATCCAGGTGAAAATACTGCAAAAAAAGGTCTTCAGTGTAAATAACTCGCAACTGGCCAATCATCTGCTTACCTCCAGTCTCCCTTCATATGTCCCTGAAAGCTCTTTAATCCAGGTGGTTTTCGAGTCGACCAAAGCGATGGCTAAAGTCGCAGTGTCCTCTTCAATCGGAGCATCATTGTTAAGCAACCCTTCAGCAGCCTGGGCCTTGTTAAATTCAATTCAGATGGTTGTTTTCCTTCCTTTAAACAGCAATGAAATGACTCCGAATGTGAAAACATTTTTATGTGGATTTTCAGGATATAATATTTTGCCTAATGTTTTAGCCTCATTCTTTAATGAACAAGCTTCATCTGAACCTTACCTTGAAGCAAGAAAATATGGAATACAGTCTTCAGTCTTTTTGGTCAATACGGGAAAAAGTTTCTTGATAGTTGTTGCGGGATTCATCATCTGGCCTTTTGTTTTTGCAATTTCTAAGGTAACGAAGGGGAAAATTGAGAGAAAAAGTGTGAAAATTTTGGAAAATTTTAGGTTTAGCTTTTTTTTGAGGTTCTGGATTCAGGCGTATTTGGAGGTTTTTATATTTGGAGTCGTTCAGCTGAGGTCGGTAATGGAAATTTAGAGAGTTATTATGGCTGTTGAAGGGCATTTTAATTACTTTTTTGCTGCTCTTGCTTCTGTATTTGATATTTAGTTGGTTGGTGTTCTCACCCTTCCTTCAATCTTTCTTTTCTTTTACTTTTCTTCGGAAAAAATCGAAAACTGTTCAGAAAAATTCAAGAAAAAATGGGGAAGTCTTTTCCTAGAGTTTAAAAATAATAAGGGCTTTTGGAGTACGCAGTTTTATTTTTTTTACTTTTTGAGACGATTGGCTTTCGCATTCAGTCAAATTTATCTGAACTCTTTGCTCTTTGTTCAAGGAGCATTGAATCTAATGTTTTCTTTTGTTACTTTAGCTTTTATTTTATATTTCAGGCCTTTTAAGGAAACTTCTGTCTTGGTTTCAAATATTGTTGGAGAAATTTCAATCACTTTGATTATGATTTTGACTTACCTGTTTTTATGGGATTTCAGTAGATCTGACAAGGAGTTGATAGAGATGATGGTTATTTTCACTGTGCTTTTGGGAATGTTCATTCAAGTTGTTATTTCTATTTTTGTTTTTGCGAAATCTGTGCATATCTTGTGGAAAAAATTTGAAAAGATTAGAAGTCTTGAGTTCGTTCGCAGATTCGAAAGAGTTCCCCAGCTTCGTGTAAGCCAACTTGAAATTCCTAGATTAGATTAGATAAAGATTAATCATTTCGAATGAATTTAGTTCGGTTTTTTTATGATTATAAGGAGAGATTTAGGAAGTATTTAAGGATTAATAATAGTTAATAGCAGAGCATCGATTAAATTTGAAAACTTATCGAACTTTATATCTTAGTTTTATTAAATTAGGTAAAACTATGTGCATATTCAAAACTATTTATTAAAGAATCACTAGAAAATTTTAGAAGGAAGTATCTTGTCTATTTGATGTAAGATTAAAATATAGTTGATGCTACTTGCTCCTGAAATAAATCTTGTATTGTATGCATTGTACTTTTTCACTTCAATTAAACTAGAAACTCTATAAATTGATTGTCTTTCATAATACTTATAAGATTAGGTAGTTGATGATAGAGTTATTCAATTTTATTTGTATTTATGATTGACAAAAGTTAATATCAAATATTCAGCATAACACTTTCCTAAATTTTGTATATATTTAAGTTCTTTATAATAAATTCTAAATAATCATTAACTCATAAATCTTCAAAAATTACTTCAAAGAGGTTATTATATAAATACTACAACTGATATTTTTGATTTACTTATAAACATTAATTTTTTACAGAAATTGAAGGTTTTGATACGAAATCTTATATTCAGATCATCTTTTATAATCACTCTCAATTAAATTCCTATTCCAAGTTTTAATATTTTCCCTATATATTCGCATATAAACAAAGTACTGAAGTTGTATTAAACCATGATTTTATTCATAAAGTAATCTAATAAAAAATCTCTTTTATACACTGATACGATTTAGAGCTTCTTTTATGAACTATAAGTAGCGAGACTAAAGTCTTCCAAAAAAAGGTATCAATTATCCCTTGAAAGCTTCCCAAATCCAGATTTAACTCGAACAAGGATTAAATTTATTCAACCTTCTCTAATAATCAAAGTCTTATCATGATATTCAACCCTTTAAAACAAAGAAATTCCTTAAAACTGCTAAATTACCCAACATTTAAAGATTTCATTCCCATAATAATAAAATAAACTCTAGAAATTCGCCAATACAATCAAAATTTTTAATAACTTATCAAGTTCTAAGAAAATATTAAATTATTTGATTATAGAATTTGGTTCTAGAAGCATTTATAAAAATGATGATTTATTTAATTTTAGTCTTGTCAGAAGTAGCCTGCCTCAAATTTCTTGAATATCGATTCGGAGAAAATTACGGCATCAGGTTTTTTGACTTTTCAGGCAATAATCGTCACGGTACTGGTGAAGGAAGTGGCGTGATTTCAACTGATAGAGGCATCTACTTAGACGGAGGACAAAACAAAGTTAAGATACCTTCTTTTAACTTCTATTCATCAACCCTGTTTTTTTGGGTGATGCCTAAAGGGGATACAGGAGTAATCTTTACTCATAAATACTCAAGCAAAGACAGTTTTTTATTTTATCGAAAAGATACTGCAATAGCTTTAACTAAGAATGGGAAAATAGAAGACAAAAAAACCTCAGACCCAGGAATACTTGCAGATAATTCCTGGGTTCTTATAAAATTTAGATTAAAACCTGTAAAACCTGGAAAAGACGGAAAATATGAAATTGAAATAGCGAGAAAAGAAACCACCGAAAATTTAAAAATTTCTATTAATATCAAAGTTGGATACCAAAACTCTATCAGTTTAGGAGCATATGATTCTAAAAATCCTTCCACAAAAATCTTTATTTGGTATTTCGCGATACATTCAGATGATGTCAGTTTTCAAACATATTACTCTATAACCCCAGGTTATTGTTTATCAGAAAACTGTTCAATCTGCAGTTATTATTTCATTGATCCAAAGTACGGTAAAATATGTTTATCAACTTCTTCTGAACAATATAAAAACTCAAAAGGAATCGACTGTCCTTCCACATTTGGTTGTTCATCAAATTTCACTTTTAACTGCAGCTGCCCAGATTATTGTCTTTATGACTTTATAACAAATACAACAAACTGCCAATTAAATTCAACTGAAAACATCATTTGCAATTCAAGTCTTGTACTTCGAGGTTCAACTTGTTGCAATCAAATATGCGACTCATGTGAATCCAATAATTCCTGCTTATCATGCATTGATCCTCATGCTGTTCCCTTGAATGATACTTTTGGCCTCGCGGCAAGTAATGAATTCTGCAGATGTGCTGATGGATTTTGGGGAAGTGCTTCGAATACAACTACAACAGGTTGTCTTCCTTGCCCATTAGGATGCTTGAATTGTAAAAATAATTCATTTTGTACTGAGTGCATTGATGAAAACTCTTCTTTATTTAACAATATTTGTCAATGTAATCCAGGGTTTTTCAATGAATTTCCAGAGATTAACTTGACTTGTTCACCTTGCTTATTTGGATGCAAAAATTGTAAAAATTTTGACATTTGTGAAATTTGCTTTGAATCTCTGAGTTTAATTGATAAGAGATGTTCATGTAAAGTAGGAACTTTTTTGGAGGCTTATGATTTTATGAGTTATAATTGCAGTGATTGTTTAAGTAACTGTATTGACTGCAGTAGTCTTTTGTTTTGTAAGACTTGTAAAGACCCTTATTCGAGAAGTGAGAGAGGAAGTTGTGTTTGTATTAACATGTTTTATGGACAAGCCAATGAGAATCAACCTTGCCGGGCTCAATGTGGAGTCGCTTGTGCGGCTTGCGCCTCTCCAAATGAGTGTACCAGATGCATTGATCAAAATGCGATTATTTCTAATAAAAAATGCGTTTGTCAAACAGGATTTTACCTGGATTCCACTGATAAAATCACTTGTCTTCAATGTGGATATGGGTGTTTTGAATGCTCTAAAAGAGGGTATTGCGAAAAATGTTATGATGTCAATGCAGAAACCTCACAATTTTTATGTAAATGTAAAGACGGGTATTATGAAATTCCTAATAATTCAGGAATTTCAAGTGAAATGAAGTGTGCAAGGTGTCACTTTACCTGCTTGACTTGTAATGATTTCAAATATTGCACAGCTTGTTATGGAGAATATCAAGAACCTGTCAATGGCACTTGTCAATGTAAGGAAAAGTTTTATAATGATAGCTTGACTCATGTTTGCAAATCATGTCATCATGATTGCAGCATTTGTGAAAATTCTTTGCAGTGTATTGAATGTAATGCGATAAATTCACAGGTTGAGGTTTATCAGGGATGCTCTTGCTTAAGTGGATTTTTTAATGAAAGTAGATTAAGTACAAGAGACTCTTGTTTGAAGTGTCAATATCGATGTAAGATTTGCAAAAAATATGATTTTTGTTTGAGTTGTATTGGAAAAAATACACAGATTATTAATGGGTTTTGTGAATGTCTACCAGGATATTACTTTAATGATAATGAAAGTGTGGAATGCTTTCCATGTATCACTTTTACTGAAGCTAAAAGTTGCAGACTAGATTGTGGAAAAGGAAAAGCGTGGTACAAACTTCAATGTGTCCCTTGTCTTGAATTTTGCCTAGAATGTGATGACTCTTTATCCTGTTTGAAATGTGTAGAAGGAATGAAAGTAACAAACGGAAACTGTACATGTCTTAAAGCACAAAAGCTTGAAAACAAAATATGCACAACTCAATATTTTTCTCTAAATGTCGCAACTTTAAGCAACAACTCACTGAGTCTTACATCTGATCAAGAGCTCGAGTCTGATTTAAGTTCCCAAAGCATAAAACTATACGTTTCAGGGGAATCAAAAGGTATACGCATTACTAAAATTAACAATATTTACTATCATATTAACTTTCAGAAAAGTCAATTTTTCAATATCTCTACTCCTTATACACTTAGCTTAGCTGGTCCAATTTACAGCAATAATAACTCAGTCCTGATTCAATACGATTACTTTGGTGAATTCACTCCAAGTCCAACAACTCCATTCGCAAAAGCAGTAAAATCTGCAATGAAAGGCGCTCTGTCCAGTTCATTCGCAGGTGCGATGATTTCAAACCCTGCATCTTGCTGGATTCTATTGAACACTATTCAAATAGTTATCTATTTACCCCTCTCTCCAATTGAATACTCAGCTAGAATTCTAGAGTTCATTCAGTCACTTGCAGGTTACTCAATTATTCCAAATATCATGGAATTTCTCTTTGACACTGAAACCAGTTCAAAGCCGATTGATAGAGTTCAAAGAGTGGGATTGACTTCTTCAGTTTTTTGGATAAATATCGGGCCTAGTTTGATCATTTTGCTATTTTATCTCGCGATCTTTCCATTTGTTTTAATAGGAAGCAAACTGCCTTTTGTATCAAATTTCTGCTTAGAAATGCTAAAAAATTACAGATACAACATTTTTCTTCGATTTTGGATTGAAGTATATTTAGAAGCCGGTCTTTTTTCACTAATTCAAATCCAATCAGTAATAAAAAAATAGACAATTCATTCAAAAGATATTGGTTACTTCAACTTCATGATAGCAACTTTAACATTTGTAATAAAAACTTAGGGACTAGTAATAGCCACTCCTGCGTATGCAGTGTATTTATTCTACTCTCTTCGAAACAAGACCTCAGACCTAGACGTCATTGAACGATATGGATCAGTTTACTGTGAATTCAAACTTGACAAAGGTTTTTACAGTCAATTGTTTTACCTTATGTACATCATTCGCCGATTTCAATTTATTTTAACTCAATGCCTACTGACTGACCATGTTTATTTGCAGTATTCACTCAACCTGATTTTCTCAATTATCCAATTCCTCTATATTGCTTACTACAGACCTTTCAAGGAAAGGCACATCATGTTTTCTGAATTTATTGGAGAAGCTTGTGTCATTATTGTCATTGTTATCTCTGGATTCATGTTACCTTCTCAAAAAAACTTCAATCAGGAAAGTATTGATAAAGTTTTCTATGCTGTGGTTTTGACTTGTGTTGCTTTGCAAACAGCTTTAAGCATGTTTTCAGTTTATCTTATGGTTAAGGAAAATTTTAAAAAGTGGAAAAAATATAAACTGGAGAAGATCATTAAGAAATCTCAAAAAGTGTATCCTGAAAGAACTCAGACTACTTTTGGGGAACATAATGATCAGAAGATTGAATCACCTGAAAAAACAGGTTTAGATTAATAACCTTTAATTTGATGGAAAGTCATTCGATATGAAATTAATTCTTCTAATATCCTTGGTTATGAAATAAATATAATTATGATCATCGCTTTACTTATCATAATCTTAGCACAAGGATATGATATTGTCGAATATCGATTCGGAATGAACTACGGTTCGATTTTCTTTGATTTTTCACTCAATAATCGACATGGGCAATCTTTCAACAGTTCATCATTAATCACCACAACCCGTGGGCTTCACTTTAACCAAAACTCAAACTCAATCAAAGTCCCTTCTGAAGGTTTTCCTAAAGAATTCTCAAGTTTTTTATGGGTTATTCTAAAGTCATCCTTCGGGCTGATCTACTCAATCAACTTTTTGCAAAACAGCCATTTTCTTCTAGTTTTTAACTATCCTAATTTCGAGGTGCGTACAAATGATTTAGGAAAACCATCAAAATCATGGAAAATTCCTAACTACTTAAATATTTCTCATTGGAATTTGATAAAAGTTCATTTAAAGGATAATAATTTCAAGATTTCCTTATCAGATCACAAATTTAACAGTTTTTCAGTGATAGTGACAGGAATAAGCTCGATATCAATTGGAGGAAACTCGAATATTTACTCAGTTGAGATGTTTCTTTGGAGTTTCTTTATACAGTCAGGAGATGTGGACTCAGAGAACTTTATAAGTGAAGAGGATTATAATCAATGCTTGACTTTTGACTGTGAGCCTTGCGTGAATGATCAATTTTATGGAAATATCTGTTTATCAACTGAAAACTTTACAGGTCTTAATGAATCGATTGTGAAAAGTTCTTGTCTTTGTCAATATTATTGTCTTTTAAATATTTACCTTGATAGTTATGCTTGTATGAGTAAAAGTGGTGAAGTTACTTCAGGTCAGGTCTGCAAATCGGGACTTTTTTTTTGGTCTTTCAATTGTTGTCCTGGGGATTGCTTTAGTTGTAGTAATTTAGGAAAGTGTGAAGATTGTATTGATCCTTTGGCAGAGGTCACATCTCAAGGAAGATGTAAATGTCGAGAAGGGTATTTCGGCACCCATTCAAACTTTTCAATAACAAACTGTTCAAAATGCAGTTCAGGTTGCATCTCATGCAATTCAACCTCAACCTGTTTCCTCTGTTCTTCCCTCTTCGAAAAATCCAAAAACACCTGCAAATGTAATCCAGGTTTTTACCTGAACCCAAGCAACGAAAGTTCCTGTCTCTCATGTCCGGAATCATGTAAAACCTGCACAAGACAAATCTGCCTATCCTGTCAAGATCCAAGCTCAACTCTATCAGAAAATTCATGCAAATGCAAGGCAGGTTACTATCTTCCAAAAGACTCAAAAAATTGTTCAAAATGCAGTCTTCTCTGTCAAGAATGTCTTGATTTCTCTAACTGTTTAAAATGTTCAGACCCCGAAGCAAGACTATCGAACGGCAATTGCATCTGCAGAGACCAGTTTTTTCTACTCGGAAAAGAAAAGTGCAGTCCTTGCAATGAAGACTGTCAAAAATGCGAAAATAATTTGACTTGCTTGTCTTGTAAATCTTCAAATTCACTTTTAACTCCTTTAGGGTGTACTTGTATTGAAGGATTTTATAATACTTCTAAACTTTTATATATAAACTCTTGCAAACCTTGGCCTGTAAAATGCCTTGGATGCAAAAATGATGGAAAATGTTCTTCTTGCACTGGAAATTTCACTCGACTTGTTAATTTCAAATGTTCTTGTTTCCCTGGGTTTTATGACCCTGGGGAAAATGAACCTGACTGTAAAAAATGCTTGAATTTTAAGGAATCTGAAACTTGCAAGTTGGAATGTGACAGTGGAAGTGTCTGGGTTGTTGATAAATGTGTTAGTTGTTCAGAGTTTTGCTTGTTTTGTGATCAAAATCTTTATTGTTATAGTTGTCAGTCTGAATTTAGAGTTTTTAATGGAAAATGTGAGTGTTTCAAGGGTCAGAAGTTGAAAGGGAAGACTTGTAGTCCAAGTTATTTTAGATGTGATTTGGAAGTTAAACATAATAACTCGATTTTTATTAAATTTTCAGAAAGACTTGAAAAATTTATTAATTGGTCGATGGTTTCAGTTATTATTGAGTTAAAAGAGCATAATGTAACTGTCATTAACTTGTCTGACTCGGAGTACATCATAGAAATTTCTACTTTCAAATCAAATAAAAACACCTCCACTCCTTTCACTCTAAATCTCCAAAATCCTATTTACAGTCTAAACAACTCCGAGCTGGATCACTATTCTTATTCATCCTGGTTTCACCCACAAGGTCCTTCATCATTTGCAAAAATGATAAAATCAAAACTCAATCAGCTCTAATCGCTTAATTTGCAAGTGCGATGGTTTCCAACCCAGCCGCTTGTTGGATTTTAATCAACACGATTCAATTTCTAAGTTTTTACCATTGAGTGCAGTGAACTATTCACAAGACATAATCGAGTTCATCCAAGCGATAGGCGGATATTCATTCATTCCTAATTGGATCGCTTTGTTTTTTGATAAGGACTCAAGTGGTGAGCCAAGCCCAAGAGCTTCGCTCTTGGGAATTAAAAGTTCTGTGTTTTGGGTAAATTTTGGAGCAAGTCTTTTGGTCTTAATGGCTTATTTGCCTTTAATTCCTTTTATTGTCGTTGGAAAACAGTTTAAGGTAACTTATGGAACATGTCGTGAATGGCTTAAAAATTACAGATTTAATCTTTTCATTAGATTTTGGATTGAAATTTATCTTGAAATAGGGATTTTCGCACTTATTCAAATTGAAGCGGTGAATTATATTTAGACTTCTGGAAAGGAGAAAGTGGTTTATTTCAATTACTTAACAGCAAGTATAGTAATGGTATTTTTTATTTAGATTTTCATTTGTTGTACTCCTGGATACTCTTTACTTTTGATGTACTTGTTTAGAAATAGATTAGAGGATTTTGAGATTATTGAAAAGTATGGAACTTTTTTTACTGAGTTTAAAGTAGAAAGAGGAGTTAATGGCTGCTTGTTTTACCCGATTTATTTCACTAGAAGGCTTCAATATATGTTGACTCAGATATTTTTAGTGAACTTTCCGGAACTTCAGCTTTTTTTGAACCTTTTTGGGTCTTTTGGTCAATTTGCTTATTTGATCACATTTAAACCTTTTAAAGAAAAAACTGTGTTTTTTGCAGAGTTTGTTGGAGAAGTTGTTATTTTACTGGTTTTGATATTTTCGGTACTTATCTTTAAATCAGAAAGTTGTGCAAACAGTAAAATTCTTTCAAATTTTTTTATATTTTCAGTTCTTTTTACTTTAGGGGTTCAAACATTTATTAGTTTTTACAGTTTATTGGTGACCTTGAAGAAAGCATATATGAAATTAAAGATGATGAAATTAATGAAAGAAGTAAAAAACATGAACAAGATACATCCTGAAGTCCCATGTCAAACAATTAATGACACCGACAACTCTAACATTAATGATCCTCTTTAAGCTTATTAAAAGCATTCTTATCACTTCTTCTTGATTTCCTCTCTTTTTAAATTTTTTTACTTATTCAAAATTTTAATTTCCTAAAAAAATAAAACTTTTTCCATAATTCCTCTAAAACTATTTATATCTACTTTCCCTCTTCACTTCTTAATCAGCACTCAACAATTCCTTAAACTCATCAAAACTCAACTTTTCAGCAATTTTTTGATTTTTTAAACAACTGAGATATTTCCCCGAGCTACAAAATCCTAAAAATTCGGAAAGTTTTTGAGAAACAATAAAATTTTCCTGACTTTCTTTAAAAAAGCTAAAGACCATCTCGATTTTTTTTTCATTTGAAACATTTTTTCGATGCATAAGTGCAGAGCTGAACTCCAAGTACTGAATTTCTCCATCTAAGTCTAAATCCCAAGAATCAAACATGATTTGTGCATAGTCCCTGGCACCTGCCTCATCAAAAAGGTTTTTAAGTTGTTTTTCATACTCTTCCTTTTTTACAGAACCTTCAAAATTTCTGTCAAGTTTTTGAAAAAATTGATTAATTTTCTTATTTTCACAATTTTCAATGAATAAATAAGAAGACAACAAAGAAAAAACCTTTTTGAACAGATTTTTTTCATTAACACTTCTAACTTCTTGAACTAGCAGAGAAGGGTCGAAAGTTGTCTTGATTTTCGAGTTAATCCAATCATGTCGAAGAGCTTCTCTCGCTGAAAAGCGCTTATTTGGGTTGATCTGGAGGAGACCATCTAAAAAACTTCTAAAATTTGCAGACTTATCCTGAACTTCACTTCTAAGTGATGATAATGGCTGAGTTTTAATGATTTCAATTAGAATGTCCTGATTTTTTACCGTGTAAGGGTTTTTTCCAGTTGATAAAATAAAGAGCATGACTCCAGCACTCCAAATATCAACTTTTTCATTATAAGCCCTGTTAAACATTTCAGGTGCAAGGTACTGAGTAGTACCAAAAACGCCTTGTAAGCCCTTTTTACTATTTCCATATTCTGAATACCCGAAGTCAGCAAGTTTAATTTGAAAACTTGAACTATTAGAAAGGTACACGTTTTCCAGTTTTATATCTCGATGAACCACGTTTTTCTCATGAATATAACTGAGACCGAGCATCACCTGAAACATTATTTTAACCAACTTGCTTTCCGTCAGTTTTTCAAAGTTTTTTCGCATAAAACGCCGCAAGTCGCACCCTGAGGCGTATTCTTGAGATATGTAAAGATTGTTCGCATCTTCCACGGAATCAAAGCATTTCAGGATGTTTGGATGATCTAGCTTCCGCATAATTGATACTTCCTTTGAATACTCTGGAGAATAGGAAGAAATTGAGTCTTTTTTAACTACTTTTAATGCGATTTCTTGCTTGGTTCTTTTACAGAAACAAAGGTAGACTGATGAGGAAAATCCGTGTCCAAGCTGCTGGATTATAGAATATCTTGAAGATATCAGCTTGTTCGGAAATTCTGAGACTTGTTTTGATGAGCCTTGGTCTGTGATTCCTTCTATCTGGATTAGACGATTTTTCTTATTACATTTTTGAAAGCTGCAGCCCATTTTATAGCCATGAATATAACTTAATTCATCTATTAAGATTTATGATATGCCTTAGTTTGAACTAATTTTTCAAAAGTTTGGATTTTTTTATAAATTGTTAATTAATGTTATGTAACGCTTAGAATAAATTACTTAGAAGTGAAGTTTATTCAATTATTGGGAATAGATGCTTGGATTGATTGCTAGTTTATTATTTAAATGTTATAATCATAATGACAGTTTTACCAAAATTTAATTTTTCCAAAGAAATGAACTATGATTAAAGATTTAATAATAAAATCATTCCAAAAAAACCAAAATTTCCCAAAAGATAAAATCTCCTTCTCTAAACCCCTTCTTTATTACAACCTAAAAAATCCCCACAAACTCCAAAGATTCCACAAAACCTTTAAAATCATAAAAAAATCCATTCTCACAATCCCTAATCCAAATAAATGTCAACCTATTCAAAATCAAAGCTCGAAAGAATGCAAGCCGTGCGAAAGCAAGAGTCCGACTTAGCCCGTCAATCATCCAAGTCATTCCGAAGTCAAAAGTCCTTCGAAAGCAGACAAGATCAGCTGGTAATCCCAATATAGGACCGGGCAAAGGCTTCAAAGCAAGAAGAAATAATCAGAACCCAAGAACGTTTAGAAGACCTGATCTCCACCCTGGGCAAGGCGCAAGAAGAAGCAAAGGCCGAAGAACTGCGAATCGAAAAAGAGCGGCAAGCAAAACTTCTCTTCATGAAACAAGCGGAAACTCGTGCAAAGACCCGAGGAGAAGAAGCTCTCAAGACCGAGTTAAAAATGATTCAAAAGCGAGTAGAAGAAGAAAATTCTTTAAAAGAACGACGAGCTGAAGTCATTCAAAAAGAAAATGAAATCGCAAAGGAAGTCGCTCAGAAGAACAGAGAACGCCAGGCAGTTCTACTTGAAGAGAAAAAAAGAGAAGAAATGATGAATTATGTCAGACCTGGAGGTACTCTTGTGTATGGAAAAATCGATTATTCAAAAACTCACTTTCATAATCCTGTCATACTTGTACATGACAAGGAAGGAAAAAATGCTATTCAACTTGCACAGGAAGAACATCAGGCAGAACTTGAAAGATTTGAAATTTTAAAGGAAACTCGCATTGCAAATGAGAAAAAAGCAGAAAATCGAGGACAAGAAGCACTAATTCAGGTTGCTGTTAGAAGGGATCTTGCGAAATTACAGAAAGAACTTGAAAAAATTAGAGTCGCTGATGGAGAGAATAAAATTGAAAGGGGACAAAAGGATTCTACTGCACAAAATAGATGTGTTGTTAAGAATACTCAGGATTTTGTTAAAAAACAAGAGAGACTTGAAAAGGCTTTTGAAAATATCTTTGCGGAAGAGGTTTTGGTTGAAGATTTGAATGAAAAGTACCTTGTGAAGCCGGTGGGTTTGAAAAATTTGAAGAGTCAGGCGAAAAAGGAGTTGGAAAATAGTGATGAGGTTCGAGTTCATGAAATTCCTATGCCTGTTGTCGAGAATAACTTTGAACAAACTGAAAAAACCGAAAAAATCGAAAACGATTTCAAAGAGTCTCAAGGTTTCGCAAAAAAGTACCTAACCAAAAAAAAAAGTGAATCAATCGATTCCCAAAGTGAAGACTTCGAACTAAGCCAAAGTGAAAGCGAAGAAGAAGACCCAATGCGAGCAAAATACATTTCAAAGCCATCTAAAAAACCGCGAAAACCTTTAAAAAAAAAGAAAAAAAACGACAGTATTTCCTTAAAAAAATCCGAAAAATCTCCAAAAGAAGCAAACCTTTCCGAATCCTCAGACCGATCAAAGCCAGAAGGCGACTACAAAGACCATCTACAAGAAGAATACCAAAAACATCTTCAAATCAAAAAGAAAATCGAAGAATTAAAAAAGTATTCAGACGAGCCTGTAAAAAGACCACCTGAGCCTCCATCAGTCCTTTCCTCACAACTTTCTCCACATTCACTTCCATTTGAAAAGCCGTCAATAGACGAAGACCTTTACTCTTTTCCTAAGAAAGTGGAAAACTTAGGACTTTACTCGAAGATAAAAGACCAGTTGGCTCCAGGAAAGACTCCAGAGTCTTCAATTGATGAAGGTGGAAATGACTTAGGTTCTAACTTCTTGGAAGAGATGAAAGTCAAATATGGGATTCAAAGTTCTTCGAAAAAAAGTGAATCTGAAGGAAGTCAGAAAAAAGACCTTTCTGAAAAAACTCCTATTTTTTCAGATAGGACTTTGAAACTCATGAAAGAAATCGAGGAAAAATATTCACTTGATAAGTATAAAGTTAGTGATGACTATGAAGAAGAACTTAGATATACCTTACCCTTCGCAAAAGTTGTGGAAAAACCAGAGTCTCCTAAGTTTAACAGAGAACCTGTGAGTTCAGAACCTTCTGAATCTCGGGCTGAAGATCTCCAGTCAGAAAAATCAAGTGAAATCAACTCGGACTTCGAGAAAATCAAGAAAAAGTACTTCAGTGAAAAAGTGATTGAAGGTCATTTTTCTTCTAAATCTTCTGAGTCTCAGGAGTACAAAAGTCAAGACCACGAAGAAAACTCTGAAAATTACGAAAATTATGAAAATAGTGAATCTCATCAAAACTCCGACGAAGACCTTCAACCCCGACAAGCAAAACCCAGTCAAACAAGCCAAGACTTAGAAGACGACGGAAAATTTTCATTCAACGAAAAATTCTTCTCAGACCTAAAAGCAAAATACGGCATCGGGTCAAAAGAAGAAGATTCAGAAGAAAGTCCTCTTCCTCCAAAACTATCAAAAAACGAGGACCTTCTGATAGAGGATCAAGAAGTCAGAGGCAAGTCCTTAGCAGAAATATTTAAAGAAAGAAACCAAAAAGCCATGAGTAAAATAAACGACCGAGAATCAAGTCTTGTCAAAGCTTCTTACAAGGAAAAGTCAAAAGAAGAACTCGCTGAAATCAGGAAGGACTTGATGAAGAATAAACATGAAAAAAACCCTGAACCTGAAGAAATTAAAACAAATCCTGTCCTTGAAAGGCTGAGTAAAGGGGAAAAACCGAAGATCTCTAAGAAGGAAATGCATAATTTAACTAAAAAGAACTATGACCTCCTCCCTGAAGTCAAGAAAAAAAGAGAAGAGGAAAGAAAAAAACAGGAACTTAGAGAAAGAATACAAAAAAGCAAGGAATTCGAAAAAGTAAGAAATATGCAGAAAAGGCAGGAACAACGAGAATTTAAATAAGTTATTAAATTATAATATATGATTAAAGCTAGAAATCTCACTCAGGTCTTCAAAAGAAAGAACTTCAAACCTAGACAACTCGAGTCTTCCTACGTAAAAAATTCATCAAGCATCGAAAATCTCAGCATTAATCGCAAAGGTCTTTCCAAAAATAACATCTCTCCTTATGCATCGAAGTCTTCTTTAAGCTTCACTCAAATTGAAGGAGTCCATAAAGCAAACAAACATCGATCTTTAAAAATGATCACTAAAATGATTCCAGACATCGAAAAAATCGGAGTCTCTAAAAAAAGAATAAAAGAATCAACGTTTTTATCAGATTCAAGAGTTCAAAAAAGCTCGACTAAAGATTCTTATTCTTCCAAGGTTAAAGACCTGGTAAGGGCTTTTAAGGAAAGTGCGAATTTGCCTAATAAACGTGAAATAAATGATAGGATTTTTTCTGAAGTCATCGCTTATAACAAGGAATTTGAACCGATTTTAACATTGTTGAGAAAGTATTTCAACAGTCTTATTAAAAATCAACAGGCTGACTTGGAACATTATGTTATAAAATATGAAGATCTCAAAAAACATAGGGAAGAACTTTTGATTGATAATAACAATCTTGAAATTTTAAGTAAGGAGATGAAGGACCAATTGGAAGAACTGAAAAAAAAACTTACGAATATTTCTGATAAGTTTATCAAAATCAGCAATATTGAGTTCTCTGTTAAAGATTTTAATGAATGTAACTTTAAGAAACTACTGCAAGCGAATAATATGTATGAGGAAGCTCTGGCTAATTTAAGGGAAAAGGTTAGGTATTATAAACACAAAGCAAAGAAAATGGTTAGGCTTCTTACTGTACTTGAAAATAAAGGATTCCCTGTGCAGGATATTTACATTAAGGAAGTTAACAAAAAGAAAATCTTGCCTAAGTATGAAGGAAACAGTGAATTTGAAGACGACACAGAAAATGAAAACATTGTATCCGCTAAGGTTGAGACTTTTGAAGTCCCTAGTTTTGTTCCGAAGCTGGATATTGCGATGGTACCTCAACCCTCTTTTAGCTCTGATGATGAAGATTCATCTAAAAGCGAGGAAAGTACTTTTTGATAAATAGTATAAACGGTTATATGATTCGAGTAAAACATCTTCAGAGGTTAGAAAAGAAAATATTTATATGATAAGAAATTCTACTAGATACCAATAAATCGTTAGTAAATTAAGAGTTATTTTCTTGAATTAAACTTATAAGTAACCTGAGAGTGTTTGAATATTAATAACCCTTAAATCAATCACTCAAAACACAAAAAATCTAATACAAATTCTTATTATTTAATATGATTTTTTGGGTTCTAGTCCTTTGTCTATCTTCAGTCTCTGCTTTAAGCCACTTATCATTCTTACTATTATTCTCATTATACCCTAAGACAAGAAAGCACTTTACTCAATCTCTAGTAGCCCTAAACATTTCAGCCCTTTTGTACCATATAAGGTGGATAATTTTTTTAGGTTTCGCTGAAAGGTAATAACCATGCAGCTTTTTCAACAACATTTGCATAGAACTCGGAATTCTTTACATTTTTTTTTACTTCTTGTTCTGGAACTATTTCTCAATTCTAAGTTTCCAGCTCTTCATCAAATTAAAAAAAAACGATTCAACAAAATGTAAAATCAATGAACTAACCTACGGACTCACATCATTTTTCATCAGTGCATGTGAAGCAGCAGTAGTATTCGTTCTTCATCTTTCATCAGAAATAAACATTTGCATAGTCCCACAGAGTTTAAAATCAGAGACTATTTTTGCAGTGCCATTGATAATTAACATCCCAATAGGTCTCATTGCAGTGTTCAAAACGTTTTCCAGTCAAAACAAAGAAGAAAAATTATCAAGAGTGGCTTTTGTCCTTCTCTCAATTCTTCTCTTCTGGGGCCTTTCAAGTATTTTTTCAACCCTTTGCATTTTTTTCAATCCTTGTCGTTCTTACCTGATCTACTCTGAACTTCTTCCTCTTTCTTCAGGTTTATTTATTTTTCTTTCATTCACAGGAAACAGTTACACCTTAACCCAGCTGAAATCAAAAAACTTCGAAGAAGACGAAATCACATTTTACTTCAAAAACGAGACAAAAGCAGCACTAAACATCTCATCAACGAATAAATACGGAAAAAACTCATGTCTTCGCTCTTCTAGTGTAGACATGTTAGGAAATTTCTTAGAAGATAATGAAAAAATCGTAAAAATAATCAGAATTTCATCAAGTTCTTAGTCATGGTCATTGCCCGGTTCTCTGGAAATCAAAGTGCAAGGTCCTCTGAAGCTGACATCCGAGTAAAAAAGCATCAATACGAAGACATGGTTTTTCGCGATATTGACAAAAAATACAGCATCGGGTATTTCACAAAGTGTAACTTTCAAGTAGTCGAATACTCAAATCTCGCATTAAAAGAACATTTTTACACAGAACTTCAAATTTTAAGAGAAGAAAACGAGTTAAAAGACTTAGACATCTTCGAGTAGGGCTAAGCAGGTCTCTTATCAGTTATCAGAACTTCTACCAAATCGAAAATTTCAACAAGAAAATCATGAACTTCGCTTTTCAAACAGCTGATAAACGACTTTGCCTGAGAATGATCACAAAGGAATCCTTTCAACAAGTGCAAAAGTCTCTTCCAAAGATAGTCAGAAGAAGAAGCAAGTTTATTGAAAAAATTTTCGCTGTTTTTGAAATCGAGAATTTTAACCTATTTTTAATGATCACTGAAGGAATGTGTCATAATGCTGAAAATTACCAGGTCTTTAAAATCAACTGTTTGGAAAAACCGTATTTGACTTGTTTTGATCAGGAAACTTCAGAAAACTTTCAAAAGTTTGAATGTTCCAGAATTCTTATTGATTCAATCGATTTTCATCAAAAGGTTCAAAGAGACCTTGAGTTTCTTGCAAGGGTTGGAAGGGCTGGATTCACACTTGTTGTGTTCAAACTCGCGGTGGATTCACTGAATAGCTCGGATGTTACTTGTAAAGTAGAGAAAGGCCAGGTTATGTTTAAGGTTGTTGATGTTTTCCAGGAATGCTTGAAAAGTTCGTGGATTTCGAATTTTGTAGGGAAAAGGAAGAGAAATGTTAAAAGGTATAAAGAGAAGGTTTTGAAGAGGTTTAGATCTTTTGTGAAAAATAATTAATAGAGAAGGTTATATTGATGAAATTAACTAATTAATATTTTCAAGAAATCACTTTTTCTTTTTTTTCAAAATTTTTTCAAGTTTAGGTAAAATTCCCCATAATTCTAAAACTTTGCTATTTTTTTCAATGTCTTCATCCCCTTCAGATCTTCCAGAGTCCAAAAAAATCTCTCTTATCTGTTTCGCGATGAACTTTTTTTCTTCAGGTCCAAGAAAGCCTTTTTCCATCCTTTTCAAAAAATCTTTTAAAACAATTTCCGAATTTTTTACAATATTTTGAATCTCATTTTTTTCCTTACTATTGAAAATCATCTTATTTTTCATTTGATTTAATTGTTTTTCTCTTTGTTTATCAAGTTTTTCCAGAGTTTTTAAATGAAGTAGTTCATCACTCATCTTCGAATAAAGAGAAAGTAAATCAAGATGTTCTCTTTCAAGTTTAAACAAAGTTCTATTTATTTCACTTGAAGGCAAAGTGAACTCAGAGCTGAGAGTCCTTCCAGCAGAAGTCAAATTTTTCGAAGAAAAAGACTCGACTCCATTAGGACTGACGATTTTCGGAGAAATCCTTCTAAGAAGTTTAGAAGATTCTTGATTTTTCCCTGTTTTTTTCCGAGAGGACTTCAATGTCGTGATTTTTTTGGCTGATAAAGGCCGGATTGTTTTGAGAGATTGAGAAGTTTCCTATTTGGGACTTACCATTGAGTTTATAGTAATTTAATGAAGAATTAGCTGAGGATGACTGGAACACTGGACTTATTGATTACTTTAAACTCTTTCTTCAGCTACTGTGTAAAAGAAATCAAATTCGAACTTGTATTCGATTTCGCTGTTTTGTTCAAAGAAGTCTGCATCAGTCTTCCAACAAAAATCTCTCTTTTCGTTATTTCTCTCTTTAAAGCTCGGAATTCTTTACTTTGTTTAAATTTGTTAAATTCAGCTTTCAAGTTCAACATGATCCAGTTGCGGAAGTTGAGTAAATTATCATCAAAAGTGATCTCTTTCACATAATGTCCTAATTTTTCCATCATTTTTAAAAGTTTTTCCTTTTCATCTGCCACAGCGAAAGCTAAAAAGTTTTCAACTAACATGAAAACTTGGAGTAAGTCGATATTTTCAATGTCTTCTACAAGTTTTTCACTTTTAAGGCTTATGTGGTTTTCAAAGTACTTCTGAAAGTAACTCAGGCCTGTTTCTGATTGCAAAATCACTTCGAAAGAACCAATCATTTCTAAAGTGACTACTTCTCTTGACTCTTCTGCTCGAAAGGACATGAAAATAGGGAAACATATTGACCTCACCCATAAGCAGCTGTTGCGAATCACGACTGGAAGGCGGAATAAAGCGTCTTCCTTTGCGAAAAAGGGAAATGCGGGAGTTATGATCCACATTAAGGTGACCCAAGCGAGTTCTCTTACCATGTTGAAGTCGTCGAAGACATTCCTGAGCATGTAAAAGGCGAGTAAGAATAAGATTTGCTCGATGAAACAGAAAGTGACGAATAAACACTCAGATACGTTTTCTTCTGTCTTTGATGTTGGAAACTCTGACCCGGGGAAGTACTGTCCAAGCTGAGTAGTAAAAATCAAAACACATATCAAAGCCCAGAAGGCCAGACACAGACCCAGAATCTTTAAAAGCCAAGACTGGTATGTCCTGTGGATGTGCTTCGAAAAAAAGCTGTCATGGTCGTTCCAGTGCTTATCCAGATGGAATATAAAGTAAAGTCGATAACTTCTAAGCAAGTAAGGAGCGACAAGCAGGACGTGACCTAAAAAGTTGAGACATTGTCTCGTTCTTAGAGTGCGTTTGTAAGTTTTTAATTCGTGCTGGATTATGTATGATGGGTGGTACGTGATTTGATGAAGAGTTACTATAATTTGAAGTAATCCTCCTATTAGAGATGCCAGGAGAAGCTTTGGCGATCTTTTCATTATACTACTGCTTTTACGTCGCCAGATTAGAAAGAAAGTAGTTGTGCAATAGGCGAATGAATAGAGCGAAGATGTTATAATAAGAGTCGTCCTGTCCATTTGTATGATTATAGCCCAAGCGAGTTTATTTCGAGTTAATTTTCCACCAACCCTTAAACCAATTTTTAAAACATTGATTAAACCCACTACTATTTTTTCTTCAAATCATTAATAAACCGAATCATTCCTAGCCTAAATCAACCCTAATCTCCATTAAAATTCCCAAATAACCCATTCTCCTAAAAATCACTAAAACCATCTCAAAAAAACCCCAAAAATCTTCCAAAACCCTGAAATTCCATAATAAATAATAAAAATCTCAAAACATACAAAACCTAGTAAACTTAATTAAAAGTATTAAAAATTGATACAAATCGATCAGAATCAGAACCCGAATCTTCACTTGTGCTTAAAGTTTGCTCTAACAAGATGAATTTTTCATCTGAAATAATTGGGTTGATTTTGTCCCTTGACGCAAGGAGGTTCGAAAAATTTGGAAACAAGGCTGACAAGTTATTGTCGACTGATTGAATCGGACAACTTAGGATTTCATTCAGTTCTGAAACAAGGATTTGATCCGGCACTTCGCAGCTACGCGACCTGCTGATAATTGAAACTCTCGAAGGACTGAACACAAAACTCACTCGTTTTGGCTCAGGCGAAAGGATCACTTTTGGAATGATATTCTGCCGAGTTTCCATTTATATTCATCCAAATCTCTGGAAAGCTTCTCAGGGTGTAATGAAGGAAGTCACTGTTTTAGAGAAGGGTAGAAAGTTTAGAGATTTTTGATTGGGTTGATGTTTGGAGAAGGCTGGGTTTTGTTGGGGTTTTTGAGTTTTTTGGAGGGTTTATGGAATTTAGAGGATTTTTTTTGGGTTTTTTAGGGTTTAAGTTATTTTGGTTTGATTATGTGCAGTTTTGAATGTTTATTTTAGAAGGTATAGATTTTTATATTCATTTTGATTTTTATGCGAAAAATGATAAGCGTGGTTTATTTCTGTTTGTTTATAAATTTCGCGGATTGAGTTTAAACATGCTTGATGATTTAACATGTAATTAGATTTGTGAGTTCTTCATAGGATGAGGTTTATTAAAAAATAATATAGTAATTTAGTGTTAGATAATCGTCGAGTTTGACTTTAAGAATTTGAAGATTAAACAGAAAATAGAGATTTTATCTATTGTTTTAAATATTGACTATTGATGAACTGAAATTTTATATAATAACTTCAGCAATAATAATATCCTTAGAACCTAAATCAACAATTTACCTTCAAAACATTCCGATATCTCCTCAATAATCCTGAAATCATATTTTACCACTTTTCACAATCAATAATTACTTCAAACAATCCAATTCCACATGATCCTAAAACACCCAAAAAACCTAAAATCACAAAACTCATTTATCCTCTAAAAAATCCTAAAAAACTTCAAATCATTTAAATCCAATTTTCTAATTCAAAAAACCTCAATAAAAATAATTAATTCAAATAACCACAATAATAAATGGAAAGACCAGACCTAAAGATAATCGGTGTCATCGAAAAAATGCGTTTAAAAGGAAAGATATTATCAAGAGGATCCAAAGAAAACCTCGAAAAATACATGCAATCCGTGCCAAAAATCCAAGAAATCAGTTACAACCTCTCAGTGATCGACAAAATCCTCACAACAAAATCTCCATTCATTTACCTAAACACAGACGAGCGAGAGCTAATAAAGTCAACTTCCAAGTTCTTAGAAATCAACGGCATCGAAATCGAAGTAATGGGAAAAAAGACCCAAGACCATAACATGATGCTTCTCATTGAAGGAGAGGTCTTCGCAGTGGACCCTAAATCGAACTACTGCGAAATCTTGAAAGAAGGCGACAGCTTTGGAGCAGATGCTTGTCTATTCGGGAAGACTAACTATTCTATAGTCACTGCAACGATTTCCACGAAGATTATGCAGATTTCAACGAGTACTTTCTTTCAGTTACTTAATTGTGAAAAGCAGTTTACTATGATTTTAGGAAGAAATATGCTTTATAAGCAGAAAGTCTTCTCTGCACTTGAAAATTTCATGAGTTTCACCGCGGATGGGGGGAATATTGGGACTATTGATATGGTTAAACTTGTAAAGATTTATAAGAAAATCAAGGCTTCTTTGCATTCGAATGCAAAATCAGTTAATTTAGATATCGCTGCCTGGAAATATGCGATTCAAAGACTTCCTGAAAATTTGACAAGCACTTTTGTTTATCATCTTACTATGAGTCTTCCTGATTTACTTCAGGAAGATGATAGAATTGTGGAAATTTATTCAGTTGCTAGGAAGAGGAATACTTATAGAACTTTATTGGGAAAAGATGTGATTGTTTTAAGAGATATGGAATCAGATTTAAATGATTTGTTGTCTAACTTGTGCATTCATTATATTGAGGCTAAGAAGTTGAGAAGGAAACTTAAGTTTCCTAATGTTTTAAGCTCTTTGATGGCCAGCGAATCACTTGAATGTTTACCTCTAGAAAGTCAAGAAATGGAAGGACTCCAAGAAATGTGGAAAGGCAAAACAGTAGAAAACATCAGAAACATCGTCCTCCATCACGAGGACTACCGAATAATAGTAACCTCAACAGCAGCCAACCTAAGATCAGGCCCAAGTGAAAGATGGGCAGAGACCCTTTGGAAAGGTTGCCAAAAAGCCTTAAGTGCAGACATTTCAATTTCAGAAGCCAACAAAAAAGGTCTAGTAGTCGACGTAGTCCAAGGCAGCACAAGAACCCTCTTAAACCTGATATCTCCTTATTACCGTTTCCACAAAGCGAAAATATTAAAATGGCTTGAAAGGTCAGAAATCAAGTTAAAAACTTCAAATTTCTTCAAAGAATCCGACAAGTTATTCGCAGCAGCTTTTTACTACTTCAAAAAATTCCCAGAACAAGAAGAAGTCAAACGTCAACTAGAGTCAGACTTCGGAATCGTCAACATTGAAGAAACTGAGATGACAGGAGTCAAAGTCCTTATCGTCAACGTGCAGAAGCTTCAAAGTAAAGACATTCCAAGTAAGAGTCCAATGCACCTGATAATAAACATTGGATATACTTTTGGAAAACAAGGTTTTGACATCATAAAATGCTTTAACTTGTTATTCGATAACTGCATTGACTCCTTTTCTTTTATTGGTAAAGCTGGAGGTCTTGTCGGTGATCGTAAAGACATTTTGATATCGACTAAATTTCACGATATGGGCACGAAAGGAACAACTCTAGTAAATCCAACAGGGATCAGTCCAAAGTTCTTCGAAGACCTGGGCCTGAAGGTCCACAAAGGGCCGATGTTGACAGTAGCTGGAACTATTCTTCAGAATAAAAAGCTGTTAAAGTACTACAAACATATCGAAGGCTGTGTCGGACTTGAAATGGAAGGATGTTACTTTGCCCAGGCCATTCAGCAAGGAATCGAGCAGTCACTTTTGAAAGAAACAGTCCCCACCAGGTTCCTTTATTATGTGTCTGACCTTCCCATGGACCCCTCTAGTAACTTGGCCCAGGAAGAAGGAAACGTCAGCTGGGATGAGGGAGTCCCAACTATGAACGTCATCACTGAACAATGCTTGAAGCTCTGTGGAGAGTTCAGCTATGTCAAGGTCAAGGACCGTGTCATTATCTTCATTGAAAATCACTCTAAAGTCGCTTTGGTCCAAAGGGAATGGAATGTTGCTCAGGAACTCATGAATCAAGGATGGGCTATTGTTGCTTTTGTTAGTAGTGAAGAGGAACTACCAAGGTTAATTGGAAATTTTATTACTTTGGACTATAATGAAAATTATGAGTATTTCTTGAAGATTGAAAAAATTCTTATGGATCAGAGGAATGAAGGAAGAGTTGTTCCGGCTACTATTTTTTGTGATCCGAAAGAGGATGAGTTTTGGGTACCGGCTAAAGTTTATCATAATAACAAAGTCAGGTTTCATACTACAAAGGTTAGGAAAAATTATAAGTTGTTTAAGCAGGATTCTGTGGTTTTTGTTCAGGAAAACTCGGATTTTAAGATGTTGGAAGGTGTGAGTTTAGTGCTAAGAAAGCAAGGTTCAGAGTTTTGGGATTGCAGAGCTGGTAAAAGTATTACCGCACTTCAGATATGTGAACTATTATCAACTAGAAATATTTAGATAGTCTTGTAATTCAGATAATGTGAATTCGAATCATGGTTTCATACTTTGATCTAAATCAAAGCTCAATCCTGATTATGCGTTTAAATGTTTAATTCCCTAAATTTAGTTCCTTCATTTTTAGTTAGAATATATTTCTTAGCTTCTAATTCAAAGTTTTCTTAGTTTCACTTCATCATCGCCTGATCTCTTCTCTCTTTCAGCCATTCCACCTGTAAAATTTCTCATAAATGTAAAATTCAATTCAAATCTTACAAATATAAATCAATTCTGCATATCGAAAATTATTCTTCTTTTTGTGATTCTAGCAGGTATTATTTAATCCTTCCTAAAATTATAATAAATATATTCAACTCTGTTGAAATTTTGAAAACTGGCTCCATTTACCTGATCCTTCATCCAAGTTATCACAATGAGAACTCTAACAACTGCCCTTAATCGACGACAAGAGGAGTAAACTTAGCAGAAACGAAATCTAGAACAGGACTACCCAAACTTTATCATTTAAACAATAATCTAAAAAAAATCTTAAACCCCTTCATCCCAAGCTCAAAGATTTCTTGAAAATCCTAAAAATCCGCTGAAAATTAAGGGCTCTGTAAGCGAAATATCATCCATTAATTCATATTTTGTAAAAGGGATGAGTGTATACACTGATTCTGACGATAATTCTGACTATGGCGTATTTAAGCCAAGAAGCGGTCAAAGAAGACAGTCACAACGCACAAGAACAGAGCGAAAGTAAGACTTGACTTAGGTACATAGTGCCCGACTCAGAAAGCGAAGAAGAAGCCAACGCGGAAGAACTTCCAGGAATCGGCCCTTGGAAAGTTGTCCTCAATCCTCCAATCGATCAAATCCTTGGATTTCGCGACGAAAGGTATCTAGTCAAGTACAAGCAGATGTCACATCTTCATTTGCAATGGCTCACTGAGAAAGAGGTCTGCGAAGAAGGCAGAAACGGGAAAGTGAAGCTGAATCGCTTTTTGAAAGACAGACTAAATCGAGTCCTGCCAGAGGAAAACAAGTTTTTCGACCCAAGCTTCACAGAAGTCGACCGAGTATTATGCACCACAGAAATTTTCCCTGTAATTCATCCGAGACAAGCCTGCCAGATTGTTGATAAATGGCAAGGAAAATGTGCACTGATCCTTTCAAAGCTCATGAACTTCAGAAAGAACGGGTTTACTTATGGAATACCTTTTCTGTACCCGATCGAGGCATGCATGGAAGGAGGTGAATTTTACTTGTCTAAGACGAAGTACCCGATGGACTTTACCACGATTCACAATCGACTTTTTAATAGTTATTACGCGTTTCCAATTGAGTTTTGGAAGGACTTGGGCTTTGTTTTTAAGAACTGTCAGCTTTGTGTGCCTGATCGACTTGATGATATTCGAGTGATTTGTGATACTTTAAGACAACTTGCGATACATTATTATAAAATTTGGCATAATGAGGAGTTTGGAAAGTATTCACTTCGATGGGTGACTCTTGTACCTGGAGTTGATGTGAATAATCCTGATATACTTACTACTGACTTGGACGTTAATGAATTCACGAAAGCTGAGGAAGAAGAAGACGCGAGTCTTAATGAACAACATCTGAATCAAGAAGAACTACTTGGATTTAACTTGGAAAGTGAAGTTGATAAGCTTTTTCTGGTAAAATGGAAAAATTTGTCGTACTCTGACGTGTCATGGGAACCTGAGTCTCTTTTGAGGTGTCCTGACAAGATCAGTGATTTTTACAAGTTCAACAAAGCACTTGACACAGTAGTTCGACAAGAAATGACTGACTTAAACAACAACTTTTCAAGACTGGTCTCATTGATGAGTGATAAAAAACGTTACAATCCGAAAAGTGCTCAAGTTTTAGGACTGTTGTCTTCTTTAGACTTCCCGACATACGACCACCGGACTTCTATTCACTCGATGTCGAAGTCGCCGTTGTTCCGTGATAACCGACAACTACGAGAGTATCAAGTCGCTGGACTTAACTGGCTTCTTCACAACTGGTCAAGTAAAAGAAACAGTATCTTAGCAGATGAAATGGGACTTGGTAAAACTGTCCAAGCCATTTCTTTTATTAACACCCTGGCCACTGGCTTCAAGTTAAGAGGACCTTACCTCGTCCTCGCCCCCCTCACCACCCTGGCACATTGGAAAAAAACTGCTGAGGACTGGACTGCTTTAAACACCGTCATTTATCATGACACCAACGGCTCTGAAGGAAGAGACATGTGCAGGAAATTTGAACTTTTCTTCACAGATGTCATGAAAAGAGGAGGACTTTCAGATAAGTCAAGACTTGTCAAGTTTAATATTCTTGTCACTTCTTTTGAGGTCTTCATGCAGGATTATTCTAAGTTTTTCACTGAAATTCCTTTTCAGATGATTGTTATTGATGAAGCTCATCGACTGAAGAATAAACATGCGAAAATTTTACAGTTTCTTAAAGAACTTTCTTGTAAACGATTCCTGTTGATGACTGGAACTCCACTTCAAAATAACACAGAAGAACTTTGGAGTCTTTTGAACTTTATCGAGCCTCATGAATTTTCGAGTCTTCCTCAGTTCCTTCAAAGATATGGAAACCTTGAAACTCATGAGCAGGTCGAAGAACTTCAACAAAATATTCGTCCTTATTTGTTAAGAAGGTTGAAAGAAGAGGTGGAAAAAAGTATCCCGCCTTTACAAGAGACGATTATTGATGTGGAACTTACAAATTTACAGAAGACTTATTATCGAGCAATATATGAGAGAAATAGAAATTTCTTATGTAAAGGTACGGCGACTCCACAGTTAAGCAACATGGAAATGCAGTTAAGAAAATGTTGCAACCATCCTTATATGATTAAAGGTGTTCAACAAAGCCTATCCACATCCTTAAGCGAAGATGAAAAAATAAAAAAAATGGTTGAAAGTTCAGGAAAAATGGTATTACTCGACAAACTCCTTCCAAAGCTAAAAAGTCAAGGAAAAAAAGTCCTAATTTTTTCCCAATTTACCCAAATGCTTAACTTACTAGAAGAATACCTTCATGCAAAGTCCTACAAATACGAACGTCTAGACGGTTCAGTGAAAGCATCAGACCGAACAGCCTCAATCGAGAGATTCAACACAAACGACCAACAAATCGACGTTTTTCTTCTATCAACTCGAGCAGGGGGTCTAGGAATAAACCTGACGTCCGCCCAAGTGGTCATAATTTTCGACAGTGACTGGAACCCTCAAAACGACGTCCAAGCGACGGCCCGAGCGCATCGAATAGGCCAGACAGAAGAAGTTCAAGTCTACCGCCTGGTCACAGCTCGAACTTACGAAGCGCAGATGTTTGAAAGAGCTTCTAAAAAGTTAGGCTTGGACCAGGCTGTCTTTGCAAAAGAAAATAAGACAGAAATAGAAAATCTTTTGAAATACGGCGCTTATAGCATACTTGAAGAAGACTCTAGTAAAAGTCAACAGTTCTTTGAAAGTAACATTGATGAAATATTACAAGCGAGTCGAGTAGTGAACTATAATGTGATTAATCGATGTTATAGCTTCAGCAAGTCTTCATTTGTTTCACATGGAGCTGATACAAGTATTAACATTGATGATCCGAACTTCTGGAATAAGATTTTACCTCCTCAGACTTCACTGTCTTCGAGACTTCTCACGAAAATGAATGACAGGAGCTTTGATGCCACTGTTCAATGTGAAGAGTTCTTTGAAGAATTAGAACTCGCTGTCAATGATGTAGTCGCAGGACGTAATTCGATGGAGGGCAACAATGAAGATGAAGATGTACTCACTACACTTTTATATCAAGTCACACAAAATAAAGTCTTTCCTCGAGTGAAAAGACAATCCGCTTCTAAATGGATGAATGAACTTACTCGACCTAATCGCAGGTTCAACAGGATTTTAAAAGTTGATGAACCTAAACTCGTCAGTGACAGTGAAGAAGAAGGACCTGATAACTCAGGAAAAAGAAAAGTTACAAGTTTTGGAGGGTCAGGCATTCTTTGTGTTCATTGTGAAAAAGAAGGCGTTCGCTTTGTTTGTGCGGGACCTTGTCGAAGAGGCTTTCATGTCAAATGTAAAAATAAAGAACTTGACCCGAACCATGATGGGAACTTACCTGAAAATGAAGAGGTTAATGTTTTAGATAGTCTTGGGTGGAAATGTCGGGATTGTGTCGCTAACACTGCAAGTTGCTTCACATGTGGGAAAAAAGCTGTTTTTTTGCAGAATTTAGAAGATAAAACTCAAGAAGGTGTTGTGAAGTGCTCTTTAAGTAGCTGTGGAAAGTTCTATCATGTCAGTTGTTTGCAGGAAAAACCGAAAAAAAGGTTTATATGTCCTTGGCATTATTGTGTTCAGTGTAAAAATGCGGGAAATTCCAAGGCTCTCCTTCAGTGCACCCGCTGTCCGACTGCTTATCACCTTCGCTGCTACACCCGCAACGTTGTAAGACTCAACAAAAAGTTCATCGTCTGTCATCAGCATAAACAACCCTGCAGGCCACCAGTCTACACTTCTCAGAAGCTTGCAATGAAAGAAATCGTCATTCAACTTAAAGCGAAACTCAATGAATTTTCACAGAAATTCACAAATTTAAGCCTTGTTGAAGAAGCCAAACCTCCTGGAGTGAAAAAAAGGAAAAAAGAAGAAGAAGGTAAAAAAAACACAGAAAATAAGGAAAGTAAAACTCGGGAAAATAGGGAAAATAGGGAAAATAGAGAAAATAGAGAAAATAGGGAAAATAGGGAAAATAGGGAAGGGAAAAAAAAGAAGGAAAAAAAAGAAGAAGTTGAAAATCTTGCAAAAGCAGAAATGATGGAAATTGATAAACCTGAAGGTAAAAAAATTCGAGAAAAGGTGAAAAAAACAGAGAAAGGAAAAGGAAGGGCTTCAGAAGATACACAGATGAAAATAGAAAAAGCTTCAGAAGAGGTTTATTTAAAGCATGGGCTAAGACCGCCTGAAGAGGTGGACTACAGCACTTACGGCCTTGAATGGTGCAGATACTGCGGCGCACGCAAGTCAAACTGGGGCAGCGGGCCTTGGGGACGAAAGACTCTCTGCGAGCGTCACTCAAACGAGTGGAAACAAAAGAAACTTCCAGAGGTAAACAACATCGAAATTCCTCAATCACCGATGTTTCCAGATCAAAACACTGAGCTTTCATTTTTAAGCAAACACTAAGAACTTTAATTAATATCTTCATCGTTAGCTCCATAAAGTATTTTATAAATTCTATTCGTTTTCAAGTTCTTCCCAGCAGATTCATAGAAAAAAGCATTGCGATACTTCCCATTATACCTCTTGGCACAGAGTTTTCCAATTTCATATCCAAATCTACATCTTTTTTCAGGTGTTTTAAATCCATCCTTCTGACAACTTTTTTCATTTTCCTTCTTCTCCACCTTGAAATCCTCATCTTTAACAGGAGTGTTAATATCAACACTAGAAACTTCTGAAATACTTTCACTTCTTCTCTTCTTCGCCTGTAAAAGTCTCAACCCTTGGTTTTGGTCTCCGAGGACTGCTTTAGTTGAATCGATTCCAACAGTTGAAAGACAGAATTTTTTCTTATTTTTGACTGAATCTTCGTAGTCTATCAAAAACTGCTGTTGAGGACCTAAAACACTTCCAGGCCTGCAAAGTCGACACCAGGCGATGAAGGCTGAAGCTGGAAATTTGAAGATTTTTATACTGTAACAGCCGATTAAAGTTCCTGTACGACCCAGGCCTGCTTTGCAGTGGACTCCAACTGCTCCTTGGTTTGACGAGCAGATGTCGATGAACCTGTCGACGAGCTCTAGGCAAGGAACACTTCCGTCTTTGAAGTGTAGGTCGTAGTGGCTTATTTTTGAATTTGTGAAATGAGATGGCTCGTATTTGGCTTTGTTTAAACGGATTACTGTTTTTATTGAAAGGTTTGAAAGGATTTCTGAGTATTTTGATGCTGGAAGCTTTGAATTTCGAGATAATGGCTCTGAATCGCTTTTTGGACTGGAAAAAGCGAGGAATTGACCTGGGATTAACCAGTTTAGGTCACCGTTTGAAGGTTTGGAGTAGTGCTCGTAGAAGGGTGAATCGAAGGTGAGGTAGTTGAACCAGTTACGACGAATCGCATGCTCTAGACCTTGGAAGCAGTCTGAAAGTGACAAAAAAAAGTGGCAAGTTCCTTCCGAAGCATCTCTAAACCTTACAGGAACATTAGAAAACATTTCAGTCACCTGCAAAGCAGATCGTTTTAAAACTATAATACAAAAAGCGCCCATCAAGTAAGCCGAGTTAGACTTTTTACTAGGATGCGGAGAAGTAACATGCACGATTTTTTTACCTTCATGTTGTGGATCATTCAAGAGCCCTTCAAGTTTCTTGCAAAACTTGTAAGTGATGTTTATGTCGACAGGTCCGATTTCGTTACAAAAGGCAAGATATTTAAACTCTCGATCGGAATTTAAAATTATCAGGTTGTCTTCGGCTTTCCGGTCTTGTGTACTCCAAAATAATCGACCTGCTTAGAATTTACTTTCGATTATTGTCAAGTCTTTCACATCTTTTGAATTAACTGACATTCTTTATCAGCGAGTGAAAATGGAGTGAAATGATTTTTGCTTCAAATTCGAAATTTTGAGATTGATTGTGGAGGAAAAGGATGAAATAGTTGAATGATGGGATTTGGATTTTGTATTTTGATGGATTTTGATTTGGTTAGGATGGGCTTTTGAAATGATTTTATAGAGGATTTGCTTGGGATTAGAAATATTTAAAACTCTGATTCTATATAAACATGAATCACGTGATCTGTAAAGGATGCCAAAACCCATACAGCGAGTCTCAAAAGCCCTTCATCCTCCCATGCGGGCACAACCTCTGCGCAAAGTGCATATCAAAGCGGATCTATTCCGAGCGGTGTTTTTTTTGTCCATTCGACAACACGTTTATAAAGTTCGAGAATTGTAAGCTCGACCTATTCCTTCTAAAGCACTCCAGCCGAAAATCAGGAAAAGAAGACAAAAAACATCATCCAAAGCCCCAAGTCAAAACTCAAACTCCAATTTTAAAGACTCCAAAAAAACAAGTGAATTTCTTAGAAGTTCCCAAAGACCAACGATTTTCCAAAGACCCAAAAGACGAAATTGAGATGCAAAACGAAACAATCGGCTCTATAAACACCGAGTATCTCTACCCAAGCCATTCAGAAAAAAAGATGTTCAAAAATCCTCTTATTTCCCCAATAATAAAAAAACCTGAAAATCATTCAAAACTTGCGAAAACCACCAGAAATTTCAACCATGAGAAAAAAAGAAAAAGATCGAAAAGTTGTAAAAAAAAGAATGAACAAAATTTTGGATATGAACAAGTCGCTCTTGTCACTGCTTCTTTAATCGGTGGGGCTTATTTTTTATCGAATATCGGCTCCAAGGCTCAGACTGGTCTTTTTAGTGCTGTGAAGAATACTTCGAGTCTGGCAGTGAAGAGCTTGATGAAGTTTGTGAAAAAGGAATGAGGGTAAAAATTTAATAAGAATTAATTTTCTCGTCCAGATAAATGGAATCTCCTCGTTCGGAAGAAGTCAAACAGATCAACTCGACTATGTCCTGGGGATACAGCTCTTTTCATAATCATGTCTTGGCTGATGAGGAAGAAGAGTCGCATCCTAAAAAATTGAATGTGTTTCACTTTATTTGCATTGGAATGTTCTTGGCTTTAGCTTTTTTGACCATTGCGGGAATGATTTACTCTTTTGTTAGTTAGACTATTAACTATTAATGATGTCCTACTTCGGGGGTTACTAGAGGGTTCATCTGGTGTAAATAACAGCAAACCCACATTAACCACATACAAAAGGTAGCAATCAAGCTAAAAACCCAAGCAAGGAAAAAATTTTCTTTTTTTTGCGACTCATCCTTAGTTTGGTTCCTAGCATAGATGCTAACAGGCACTCCAATAGCAAGAAAAAGAATAACATATATAAAGCTGCCAAGCATGATAGGTCCAGCGTTGTCTTTGGCCATTTATAAGTCTATTTAAAGTTATTAAAATTACTTGGGCTCGATATACTCCTGAGTAGTAACCAATTTTCTTGTATACTTCATATTATGATAATGCGAGTCATTAGGCGGTTCAAAAGTACTCAAAACCCTTGAAGGACAAACATTTTTCAAGTTTCCAATAATCCCTTCAAGTTTCTGTTTCAACGTCAAGACCTTTCCAGGTTTATCAACAAAAGTCTGATCAGCGATTCTAGCAAGTGCTTCAATGAACTCGACATAAACCATTTGAAGATGTTCACTTCTCAAGATTTCATCAACTTCAGTCATCATCGCCTGTCGGAAGCACATGTCGATTTCCCTCATCACGAAATTTTCATTGCAAAGGCCGGCTTCAGTGCACATCAATCGAAACTCGTGAAGGTTCAAACGATCTGTTGGGCCTTTGCCCATTGCTGAGTATTTCAGAAAAATCGCTTCGAGGACTGGTCGATGCAACTTGAAGAAAAGGTCGACGTCTTCTTTTAAGTATTTTTCATTGTGCCAGAAACTTTGGTCGTAGAATTTTATGCCGTACATGATGTGACTTTCCATTAATTTGTTGAAAGCTTCATTTAAACTTGGTATTTTACCAGTTTTCACGAATAAAGTGTGGGAAAGACGGACTAGGAACTCGGAGAATTCGTAACGGCAGAGACCGTTACCTGCGTTGTATTTTTCTCCTTTTGATTGAGGAGCGTTGCTTAGGTTCCAAAGGATTCCAACTTCTTGAAGAACGGATTCTTCGTTTTCGAATTTGCAACGCTTTAGGAACTCGGATAAAACGTTCTTGCTTATCGAAAATAACTCGATTCCGCTTATTGATGAAAGTTGACGGAAACCTTCTGTGATGTGCTTGTAGTTGGATTTTAAGAGAGATAGAACTTCTTGTTTGTCTTTTTGAGTGGACAGCAAGTCTTTCAAATTCGAAACCTGATAATCATAATCCGCACAATTACTTAAATGTTCAGGAGTATCAAACTGATAGTCTTTAAACGATGAATTTTCAATTTTCCACTCAACCCTAACCAACATGAGTTCAGTCCTTTCCTTGATCCTCGGGTCATTTCTCGGTTTAACAGAAGGCTTTTCAGAGAAGTTCCAATTTTCCGCTTCAACAAACAAAACATTAGTCTTCAAGACTCCAATATAATTTTTCGTTCCATTAGCAGTTGGGTACTCAAGTCGAATAGGATTTTCTAAAACATGTGTATTATAATCATGAGAAACCGTAATAGTCTCAACATCACTAAAGAAAAACTTGACAAGTCCCGGAGGTACCATTCGAGTGACAGAGTAAGTCTCCATCACAGGATTCATAGCAGAAGGTTTAAAATTATCACATTCCAAATGAATAAAAACCTGTCCACTAAGCGTTCCTGACGAGTTCTTCCAGTCCAATTTAACCTCGACCCAATTTTCACAAATCCAGCAGTTAAGTCGATTGTAAGTTTTAAGTTTATACCTGGGTGTGTCAAGTAGTCTACGATGAAGATGCCCGACGTCAGTTTTATTCAAGTTTTCGACTGGGATCAGGTATCCTTTAGAGTCGACTTGACAGTCGTTCCCCTGCGCATGAATCCCGAAGACTGTATGATTTTCCTTGAGTCCTTCTCCGATGACTTCACATTCCTTTGCGGAGAGGTAGTTGTTCGAGATGTCGACATGCTGAAGAAACTGATTCACACTGAACATCTCGGCCATCGCCTTCGCTGTGACCATTCCGTCGCGTCTTCCTAAAGAGTTGTAACTTAAGTCGATGTGGACCAGACCGTCATTCCCTGAAAGTCCTTTCATCAAGTCGCCTGCACCTCCTACACCGAGACTGTTCCAATGCAGGTCAAGGTACTTGAGGGTCGAGTTGTACTTTAGAAGTTCAACTAAAGCTGGAATCGATGTCGATGTTAAGTTATTCTTGGCCAGGCTTAGCCTGGCCAGTTTCTTGTCTTCTGACAAAACACGGCAAAGACTCATCAAGGCCTTCTCTGAGATGTTGGTGCTTTCTAGTTCTAAAACTTTTAAACGGGCTTCTTGGGATTTTATTAAACTGGACAGAGCGTCTACTGTTTGTATTGAAATGCGATTTTCAGATAAGATCACACGCTTTACTTGTTTTGATTCTAAGGTTCTTAGGATTTGGGATGCACCGAAGTCAGTTAGTCGATTCGCTTTTAGGTTTAAAGTGTCCACGTTGCGTAAATGCTTTATTCCTTCTGAAAAGGCTGTGGCGTAGGCGTCCCCCATGCTGTACTGGTGGATGTCAATAGACGCCTCAGGACCAGCCCTTCTAACAATTCCAAACGGGTTGGGTTTCAGTTTTTGTCTCTGAACGGCTCCCAAGTAAGCCAGATTAGGAGAGTCTTCTAACCTCTCATGCTGATTTCTTTGCGAAAACTGTGGTAAGTTGATGTAAGTTTCATAAAATTCCAGTTTTGCTGAGTTACCAACAGACCCCGCATATGAATCCATGCTGCCGGCTCTCTCTTCTTTAGTAGGTCTAAGAAACTTAATCGGGTGTTCCTTTGAGGGGCGCATCTGTTCTCGAGGAGTCTGTGAAAATGTTTTGCGAGGTGATCCAACACGTGACTCGATCGGTCTTCTCATAAGAGGTAACTTTCCAGTTTGATTCATATTTTATCAAATAAAACAATCCACAACAATGAAAAAAAATTCGACTTCGTCAAAATCTCTACAACTTATTAATTAATTCTTATTCAAACCTAATGCATTTACAGCAAAACTATCAACAATGCTTCCAGGTTTACTATAAATCGAGATTTTTCTATCTGAATGCAAAAGGGTGGATAGGATCGCAGAGGACTCGGAATTAGAAGTTTTGTATTTGTAAGCTCGCCATTCTTCGAGTCTGTTCGGGATTTCTTCATCTGACTGGAGATAAACTTCAACGAAGTCAGATTCGTTTGAGTCTTGAGGGACTTTTTCAGTGAGAGCCATGTCAATGCTAGCTTCGAGTCTCGATGTAAAGCAGCAACCCATTATTATAATTATCTTTCAGAATTAAAAGAATTCATTGATTAATTTCATATTAAGCTGTTTTATTTCTTATGATTACCAGTGAAATAATAAGAGTTTTTCAGATTTTCTTTCAATATCGTTTAAATTTCGCAGTAACCTTAAGATTTAAAGTTGAGAAAACATTATAATATGGAAAAAAACTTAGGACTTGCACAGGCTTCTCAGCCGAATTCACTTGAAAATCAAATCGACCGGCTTAACAACAGGATTTCTCAGTTTATGAACTTCAGTCTCTGTAACGACAGCGAAGACGAGGAAAATGCGAATCAAAATAAGAGATGTTCCAGCTCAATTGACTTATCCAGTCCTTCCAAGGAACACTTTTTAAATTTGAATGCAGAGTAAAAGTCATACAGGAACCAAGACCTTTTTAATCAGTTTTGCCAGGTCCAGATGAAACTAGAAGACCTTCTTTCTCGACAATCTTTGAATTCTAACAATCATGACACGTCTGAAGTCCAGGTGATTCTTTCAGACCTTCCACAGGAAGCAAGTAAAGAACTTCACATAAAAGCTCTTTACAACCTTCACAAGCAAGTCTCTCGAATCATTGACCAGGTCGAATCCGGAAAGACCTTCACAGGTTGTTTAAAGTTTTTAGGCGTCACTTTCGATTTTCACGTTCTTGGAATGGAACTTCCGGAAAAGTCGAAAATCTTGCAAAACTTTTGGCAAGACATTGAAACTTCAGAAATTGTCAAAGAAAATATCGACCTTCATAAAAGACTCGCTGTTAATGACGAGGTCTTGAAAAAGTTCTGCTTTTCTTTTGAAGATTCGATGAAAAGTCAGTATTTTAACTATTTGTTTACTGGAGACTTCAAATCAAGAAAGCAGATCATTGAAAAAAAAGTCTTTGATAATAAAAGCTGGGCTCTTTTGCAGGCAAATTATCGAAAACTTAAAGATTCAAATGAAAACTGTGAAAAAATCAGGAAAACTCTTGAATGGCAAAAGGCAGAAATCCAGTTTCTTAAGGTGGAACTTCAGGGAAAACTTAAGAAAAACCTGAAAAAAGAAGGAGAACTCAATTTTCGACAAGAAGAAATAAATAAACTTCAACAAGAAGTTCTGGAAAATCAAAAAAATTTTGAAGGAAAACAACAGGCTTTGATTGCAGAGCAGATAAATTTAGAGAATAATAAAAAAAAACTGGAAAAGACAAAAGTTTTGCTGAAGGCTCAGCTAAATGAGATCCAGAAACTGAATTCTCAGACTTTTTCACAGAAAAAAACTTCGAATACTTCGAAAGTGACGGATCCTGCTTCTTTTAAGAAGTTGACATTTACTTCCTCGCTTAATTCAGAAACTGGAGATTCTGAAATAGAGGAAATTGGTGGAGGGACTATTGATAATCTTCCTGATATTTCTATTGAGCCGATACAGTTTACTTTTGAAAAAGTACCTTCTAAGGCTTTGGTTTCTATGAATAACAAAAGTACTCGCCCGATTCCTAGTTCTTTAACACCCAGAGCTAGTGAAAAAGATAAAATATATCTTAATGTGCCTGGAACTCCGAGAGAGAGCTCAATCAGTTCAGAAAAGCCACCGATTTACTCGAAAAAATCTTCTAAACCTATTGAAAATCATTCTAACCATAATTCAAATCCCGACATCCTCTCACTTCGAGAAGAAAGACTAGCAGAGCGAGAAGCCGAGTTAGAAAAACGTGAAAAAGAAATCCAAAAAAACTGGTTAAAAAACCCAACAGCCCAAGAGTTCATTCCAATGATCCAAAACGAGATGATGAGACTAAAAACCATGCAACGAGATTACGACAAAAAAGTGAAAATAATGCAAGACCGTATAAACAAATCAGAAAATTTCGAAGATCGTTTTTCAAAGCAATTCAGTCGAAACCCATCTCAAAGCATGAAAGACGATCAGTCATCGATCCTAAGTTCCGAGGAGTCCATGATGTTGAACTCAAAAGTAGACAAGTTAAAAGACCTTTGCACATTAATGGAAGAGCTGTTAGTTTAATAATCTATGTATAACGGAGTCGGACTCACAACACCTCGAGGGTCAGGGACCAGCGGATACGTCCAGAAAAACCTGGCCTTTGTCAACAAGACTACGAATCGAATGAAGTTTCAGAAAGAACTTGAAAGTTTAAAGGCAAATCCCCCGAAACCTCCGAAAAGACCTGATAAGGAAATTTTGCAACATGAACAAAAAAGACTCATTGAAATTCAACTACTTAAATTCAAGAAAAAGTTGAAGGAAGATATGGTCGATGATGATGAAATTGAAGAAAAAGTTAAAATTGCAAGGGATTATTTACATCAAAAACTTGAAGAAGCACCGATTTTAAATGATTCTTCAAGTCATAGTAAGATTTTTAAGAAGTTTGAAGAAATTAAGAGACTTGAACAGGCTTTGAAGATTGATAAAGATTATGTACCTGGATCTGGATTTGACTTTGAAGCGATTGAGTGTAAAAAGAAGGCAAAAGTTGAAGAGGAGGGAAAAGAAGCTGAGAATGGTGATGAGAAAAAACAGAAAAATGATCAGAATTGAATGATAAGGTTTAGGTTGGATTAGAATGATAAGATATGGAATTAGGCTTATGAGTCAAGGAAAAGTACTCAATCCTCATAGTTTCATTATCAGGGAGATTCAGAAAAATCAAGGAAATATCCCAATGGCAAGTGTCTCTAACATCACACAAATGTTGACAAGTCATGAAGATCTGAAAGACAAGCTTTTCATTTCAAGTCTTGTCGAAATTGCGAATTTTTCTGCTTTTAAACCGTTTTTCATTCAGATAAAACCGAGACTAGAAAGCCATTTAAGCTTTTTTTCACATCAAGATCTGATTAAACTAGCTCAGGCTCTTAACAAACTCGGCTTATTAGACGAAAAAAGCATTGAAGCCATTTCAGAGCAAATCTTAAAAAACATCTCAATTTTAAACTTGCACGAAATCGGTTCAATTCTTTATTCATTTCACAAATTCAAAGCAAATCACGGCATCCTCATCAATAAACTAACCGAAAAAGCTTTTATTTTAATTGAATCAGCTTCTAAAGCAGACCTTTTAAAAATATTAAAAAGTTTTTCATTCTACCCAGAAACCTTCTTCAACAAGAAGGCCTTCATCATGGTAGAAAAAATATCAGAAAGTCTTTCAAATTCAGAAAAAATCGATTTTATGGAGCAGGTCTGGAAGTGCGGGACTCATGCAGGTTCATTAGAATTTCATTTTTTTTCATCTTTGAACTCTTTGAGTGATGAAGAATACGCGAAACTAGTGAACCAGAGTTCAAGGTACAATGAACTTTTGGCCCAATATCGAGAAAAACTCTTGAAAAACCTTGAAACAAGAGACCTTTCAAACTTTTCTAGTGAATCAGTCTTGTTCATCGTCAACGGTCTTCATGAGTTCGACAGGGGCAGAGAAGTCTGCAAGTATTTCGAGTTGTTTGTTGAAGAAAACATGGAAAAACTAGAACCGAAGCATTTATACTTGCTCATGTACGTGATGGGCATCAAGGGATTTATACATCGGGCAGGGTGGAGGAAATTTGACAGTATTGTCAGAAAAAACCTGCAAAAAATGACTCACCTTGAAAAAATCTGGAGTATTTATGCCTTGTTTAAAGTTGGAAGACTCAAAGTTAACCTTTTTCAAGTCGTCCTTGATTCTCTTGATGATCAAGAATGGTGTGCGAAAAGCATGGAAAAAGTTTTTGAAATTGCAGAAAACTTGAACAATAAATCAACAATCACGAGACTTCTCCCTTTTTTCACAGCGAAGCACAAAGACTTTCTAGGGAACAAAGGACTGATCTGCTTAAATTCCATAGAAAAGGCCGGGTTAATGACTCCAGAACTTTACAAAATCTTAAAGTACTATAAAACTCTAACAAAGGATAATAACTAATAAACAATGTATCCTAATTCACGAATGCAGATTTCATTGAAACCTTCGAAGCTCTCATCAAATCAAACTCTTTCTCTTAGATCAATTCGGAACTCAGTAATGAGCTCTTCAGTTCCCGATTCAGAAAAGGTTTTAGTGAAGGGAAAAACGAAATCCCCAACAGGCTGGGTCAACTTCACAGGCGAAAACTCTCCAGTCAGCCGAGTCCCAGTCTCTTCATTTAAACTTCCTCCAATAAACCTAGAAATCAAAAAGTCAAGTTTAAGCGAAAGTAAATCTGAATCAATCTTAAAGAACTCAGTCAGCTTCCGACCTCCAAGTCCAAAAATGCGAGGATCAATAGTCCTTGAAACTTTAAACAACAAAATCGAACCTTTCAAAGCTCGAGGGTCAATATTGATAGAAAATAAAGATCAGGTGATTCAGAAGGAAAAAATTAAAGAAAAGTCTCGAAATGTTGAGGAAGAAAAGAAAGAAAAGAATTTTAACTCGAAACCGACTTTAGTGCAAGTTGAACAAAAAGTGCAAAATTTTGTCACTCGATGTGCTTGCAAGACTCAGACCGGGTCACTCATGGGAAAGAGAAAAAAACATAATCAGGACTCTTGGATTATTCAACAAAAGCTTCAGGGCATCAAGGGACAGTTTTTGTTTACTGTTTGTGATGGTCATGGAGATAAAGGACATAAAATTTCAGCCCTTATTAGAAAAAATGTAGTTTCTTGTGTTGAGGACTCTTTGAACTCAACTGTCAACCCTGATGCAAATTTGGTTGAAGTATTTTCAGCTGGGATCAAAGAAATGGTTTCTTTTGTGGAAAATGCGGAGATTAACATGAAGTTTAATGGGTCTACTATGGTCTCGGTGCTTGTTAGGGCTGGAATGCTGGTTTGTGCTAATATTGGAGACTCTAGAGCTGTCATTGGAAGGAAATCGAAAAATAATACTTGGAAGGCTTTTGAATTGTCGTCTGATCATAAACCTAGTAGAGAGGATGAAGCTCGTAGAGTCACTCTTACAGGAGGAATCGTTAGGCAGTATCGAATGCCTAATGGCACCCCAGTAGGTCCACTTCGAGTCTGGTCCGAAGAAAAAGAAAGTCCAGGTCTAGCAATGACAAGATCAATCGGTGACCTATCAGCAAAAAACTACGGTTTAATCTCGACCCCAGAATTGACCATTAAAAAACTAAGTAAAAAAGACAAGTTCCTGATCCTCGCCACAGACGGTATCTGGGAGTTCATCACAAGTCAAGAGTCGGTAGAAATCGTTCAAGAAATGTGGAAAAAAGGCAGCTCAGAGGCCTGCTGCGACCGTCTCATCGAAACCGCGACAAGTCGATGGGAACGTGAAAGCGTGATCGACGACATCACAGCCCTGGTGGTTTTCTTTAAGTAATGATGATAAATTACGCATGTTTCGCCAGAGCGAGGCCTACCTTCAGGTTGTCTCTGTCAAAAATTGAGTAAAATTTGCTTAAAAAGATATCTCCAAGGATCCAAAGAGGTCCATTGGGCTCAGGCACGTCTATGGCCATCATCGCCAAGGCGCATTCATCGAAACCTTCTGTGTGTCTTCCTGGATCGTCTACAAAACTTCCTTTCTGGGTTATGATGTAGTCTTCAGCACTCAGGTCAAATGACCTGCCTTCGATTATAAAGGTTAGGATTGGGAACTTGCTTAGGTCTGAACATTCGCTGTTTATGTATTGTATCAGCTCGTATAGGTCTTCACTTGGAGCTGCTAGTAAAGTGGTTCCTGTGTCTACTGCTGCTTTGCAACCTTCAGGGCAGAAGTGAAGACTTACTCCATCTAGTAAAATATCGTCAAGCTCGATTAGCCAGTAGTTTTCTAAACCTTTTATTACTGGAGTCCATGTGATTTCACCTGTGAACTTCTTCTCATTGATACTACCTATCAAAACCTCTGAACTCTCAGCAGGGTTTAAACTGTAATAAAAAGAAAAAACGTTCCAAGCAAGCTGCCCTTTCTGAACCACGCTATCAACAACAGCAACAGTGCCATGAGCAGCCATAGACTGAAAAGCAAGTCCCAAAATCCCTGAAAATTTACAATCAGCAAAGACTTCTCCTCGTTCTGAAGTGATTTCAATGAACTTCTGATGCCTCAAATGTACTTTTCCAATAGAAATCACATCTTCTGACACATCTCCTTCAATTTCACCAGTCCCAAACTGAATACTTATAGAATAGTCTTGAGATTTATGCGTCATGGAACGATTGGAATTGTAAGACTTTCGACTTTGACAACTGGTACTTTTGCATTTCTTTGAATTTATTACCAGGTTCGAGCTGCCTGTGTCGAAAATAACGTCGAACTTCTGAGATGGGGTTCCAATGCTGATTTCACCAACGAATTGAGTGTTTGCGTAGTTTTTTAACATCACTTTAGAGGATTGCTGGTAGAAGTCACTGTAGGGTAGGAATAGTTGTTCGACTTTCAGTGCTCGGATTAGGTTTAAACGGTTTTCAGCTGAAAACTGACGGCGGTTGAGAGAGATTCGAATTGGAGATGACAAGACTTGCAGGACATGCAGTATTAGAAAGATTTTCATATAATATGTATGAGTAGAATTAGGGAATATCTAGGGATTTACTAGGCAAGATGTTTTTATCATTAAAGCGTTTCAAAACTCCTAATCTATAGTTTATCTAAAATAAGACTGGGCATGAAATTGTCCACATCTTGCTTTGTCATTCCTGCCATTTTCCTGAGCTCCTCAACAAAGACTAGAATGTTTGTGAGTTCTGATTGCAGTTCAAGTGTTTTTTTATTATTTCCGCCTTCTTTAATCAGATTAACAGTGGCGCTCACGAATTGTCCAAGATATCCGAAATAGCTTCTAAAGAACTCACAATGAAACTGCCTGAACACAGTTAAAATCCCAGCCAAGAAAGGAACTCCATCAATCATCTCCTGCTTGATCCTAACAAGTCCTCCAATTCTTTTATCATACTGCATAAGTCCAAGTTGACTGATAGTGAACAAGCACATCATCAAAGGAAACTTTTCCAGCAAATTACCAGGCCTCAGATAAATCTTCTCAAAAGGTGCAGTGAATCCCATCTGGCTCAAAAGAATATCAAAGTTCAACACAAGCTGATCATCCTTGCCAGGAAAATCCGTGCTATTCTTCACATCATTCACAATAGAACGATTAACAGTCCCTAAAGCGCTCCACAATAAAGGCGAGTCGATTCTTCCTCGAAAGTTGATTTCATATCCAATAAGTCTTCTAAGAAGTTGCATCTGTCCAATTCTCAGCACGATTTGTGAGATTTCAGGTGAAAACGACTTAAGTAAATTATTCGCTGAATGATAAGCTGAACGGCCTTTTTCCGGTACACAACTTGTGGGTTGAACCTCTTTCCAGATGTTGTTCAAAGCGCCTGTTCCGATGAAGGACTTGTATTTTCTCACGAGTAGTTTCAAGTTATGCACCAATGTGCAGCAAAGAAGCTTGTCGACGCCCGCAAGGCCATGAACGCCGATGCTTTGATAAAGTTTTGACATTACATCAATTCCAACGATTTCTCGACCACTGGAGTCATACCATCCGTTCATCCACTCAATATAAATATTTTTCTTGATATCACAAAGTTTCAGCAATTCCTTTAAAAGTCTTCCAGCGAAAGTGATAGCTGAAGCGTCATCTGACCTCATTTTTGGAATAGGAACCATTCCAGTCTGGTAAGATTCCATGTGGCTGTTGATAAGTGGCAGGAAACTAGAAGCTTCAAGTTCAGTGTTGAACCCGACGACTCTAGTCATTTCCTCCTGCCAGATCTTAAGTCCGTAAAGTCCTATAAAGTCCTGAATATACTCAAAAGCCATTTGAAGTTTTTTCAGTTTTTCTGCTAAACTATCAAGTTTTCTAACAAAAGAGTCAATGTTGCTTTCTTTAAACGTCATATGTGAATTTAGGATTTCAGAGATTTTCATAACCAGCTCTCTTCGAATACCTTCTTCAAGTAGCTTCTTCGGGTCGATTTCAATGAGTCCCACAAAAGTTTTCTCCATGATTAAGATCCCTTTGGTGAAATCTGAGATCTGGTGAGTTAAAGATGCTAACTGATGTCGTTCATCGAGACATGCGAAGTTTTTTATTTCTTCTCTTTTGATCTTTGCCGGGATTTCAGAAACGTTGCCTCCTTGAAGTTTGGCGACTTCATCAAGTAGTCCAAAGACAGCATTAGGAATGACTTGAAGGACTTTCCGCACGTATTTGACTAGTTCTTTCGAGTAGTACTCGCTGACTGACTCCAGATCTGGCGAGTTGGACTCAAGGATCCTAACAAGTGGCACGTTCATTATAGAGCTCAGTTTCAATATCGTACTTTCCAAGAAACGGACACTTTGAGGGTCTTTCCTGATCGTGTTTTGCATCAGTTGAGTGAAGTCGTCCATGCAGAGCCAGGCGTATGAAAAGTCAGAGATTCTGGCAATCCATTGAAGAATGTCGAGGTTTAAGTTCACAGTGTCAACCATGTGCTTTAGGTAGTCTTTTGTTTCTTGAAGGAACTGCTTGATCTGAAGGTTTCCTTCTATTTGATGGTACTGCTCGATGTCATCAAGGGCCTGGGTTAGTTGTTGGATTTTTCTACTTGAAGATCCAGCATCATCGAAGTTTAAAGATTTTATCTGGTTTTCCATTTCTAAGAACCATTTTTCATAACCTTCATTTCTTTGGATCCCTCGAGTTAATGGCCTGTTTCCGGAGAAGTAATCAGCAAGTTCATTCATTCGAACAGCAGCTTGACTCTGGTCTTCAGTCCAGACCTGCTGTCTTTTATCAAGCATTCCTTCTAATTTTGACTTTAAAATCCTTTCAAACTGGGCAGTGTTCATCAAAAGTAAAAGAAACTCTTCAAGATTTAACTCACTGTTAATCTGATCAAAAAGCTTTTTGACTCCACTTAGCTTAGCGAGCATGACCCACTTAAGAGTGACGTTGCAGTCACGAAGACAGTTCATGAGTTTAGACCGATGAGAAAGGATGTACTCGTCAACCAAAACACCTTCTTTCAAGTAATGCCGAAGTGCTTTATTGAGTGTTTTGATGGACCCCATGTACTTATTGTACACCTTTCCCACGTTTTCCGGAACTAAAGTGTATCCAATCAAGGCACTTTTCGCAGCCTTATAAGGCGCCCACTGTTCTGCAAGGTCAACAGTGAACCCGAGGTAAAAGGCGATGACCCAGTTATCAGGGAAGAACTTATCAACGATTTCTCTCATTTTATTCATTTCGCCTTCGAGGTAGTCAGGCAAGAAGTACAAGACAATGAAAAGTATCGCGGCTTGCCCTGACAAGGCAGTAGCGCGATGTTCAGGAGACGGGTAAACATGGATCTGTGAGTAAAAATCCTCGTCCTTCAGATGGCCGATCATGATGCTGACGATTTCTAAAGGCACAGGACATCGCATGAAATACTCTTCAGGGTAATTCGCAGGACGCTTGGTGGGAATGACTGACTCTCCAGGGATGTACCCAGTGACCCTGCAAAGAGAGCAGACCTCGTCAATGTTCTGGATAATGGAGTGCCCCTTGTACCGATAGTAACTCACCAAAAGTCGTTCTCGGACAGTGCCAGTGATTTTTATATCAAGTAACAAAAGCATCACTCCTAACAAGTAAAGTGCCTCAACCATCAACTTTTTACCTTCAGGGTGCTCTAAAAGGTTCTCAGCGTTGTAGTGAATGAAGGTACCTTGTGTCAATTCACGCAAAAATAACAGGTAGTCTGAGTGGTATCTGTAAATACTCTCGAATAACATGTAAAAACGCTCCAGGATTTTTATGTTCGCTTCTCGGAAGGTCTCGTCTAGCTCTTGGTATTCTGGGTTGTCGCTTATGTTGTTCTCGTAAGTGTCAAGGTCTTTCAAACAGGTGAAGTCTGAGATTATTGGACTGTATACTTGAGCCTCTGCTGGGGGGTCGTCGAGAAATGCTGCTGGGATGTATTCGCTTAGGCGGAGTAGCTCGGTTATTATTGCACTGCCTCGGGATACCAAACGCAGCAAGGATTGGCCACAGTAGTTGTCTTCACTTAGGAAGTCCATTTATAATGGAATTTTTTTCAACATAAGTATAAGGGGATTGTATTTTTAGTTGTTTCAGGTTATTGGTAATTATAGTTGAATACTTCGCCCAAAATTTACAAAGATTCCTAAGATATTTCCTTTCTTTCTTTATTGATAGATGATTATTTATTACTCTTCCATAAGCATGCTTTTTTAGGTTAAATAAATCAAATAGACACATAAAAAATGATATATTCTTCTGTTAAAAATGGATAAAAGGTTCTAAGAATTTACAGGGGACTGAAGTTCAATTGAATCAAAGACGATACTCGAGAAGAGTGTTGAAGCATACAAAAGATTAAAGGCTTAAAGAAAACTAATATAAACCAGTTAAATATTTGAGAAATGAGAAATAAAGAATCATATAAGTAAAGTAGTTCATATTAGGAAATCAAGGAAATTTTGTGTGTTTTAAAATGATTCTATTTCTTATTAAATTTCTGTATTATTTACCAAATTTAAATCAATTTTTAAACTTAAGTAATCCCATATTTATATTTAGCTATCTTCAAATAATTCAAACTATTGATTATTTTCAGCTCGATAATTTTACAAAAAAATAATCAAGATACATATTATGAAAACCATTCGACCTTAAGTTTAATTTTATGATAAAAGTCACATTGTTCAAAGTATGTTATCAACAAGACTGTATCATCTTCAATAGTATCAATCGATCCATAATCCTTACAATATATTCCAAGAAAGCCCTAAACCAAAATAAAAACCTTAAAACAATAAATTCAATCTTCATTCAAATCTACTCAAACAATTCACATTTTATAAGAATTATTAGAGCCACTCTGATAATAACTTTTCCCCTCATCACGCTCTCTTCGTTTCTCATCTCTAAACCGATCATAATTTTGATAATTATCCTTTTCTCCATAATTTCTCCTCACATCTCCATCCTCTTTTCGACGATAGTCATTTTCATACCTTCGATGACCTTGTTCATCATTCCTTCTAAAGTCATCCTCGTCTTTCCTCCTATAATCATCAAATCGTCGTTCATTCCCATCTTTTCTAAAGTCGTTAATCCTTCTATTCTCGTCTCTTTTGGGTTTATCATATCTTTGTTCAAATTCGCGGTCTCTGGACCTTGGCCTTTCCCTTTGATCCCCGTTGTTTTTCCATGGTCGCTGAGAGTTGCCTTCGCGATTGTTGAACCTGTCGTGATTGGGTCTGTTGTAATCTCCTCGATTTTCTCTTTTATCGAAATAAGATCCCTCGTTTTTATCTGAAGACCTGCTCACTGCTGTCGGTTGTACTTCGGACTTGAACTCTTTTTTCATCTTTTCGATTTGGTCTTGCCATTGCTGATGGTTTGGCTCAGTTGATTGAGAAGTTTTAGAAACTCTTTCCCATGATTCGGTCATTTTATGAATGAATTTTAGGATATTGAGATTGGATCTGGGTTTTAAGTTTAGTTGGATTATTTTTTAGATTTTTTCGTGAATTTTTAGGTGGATTTTTTTGGGTTTAGGAATGATTTAGGATATTTGAATTATTTTAAAGGAATAGAGAGAGGTTGGGATTGATTTTTTGAAGTTTTAGGGCCTCGAATAATTAGATGGCTTTTATTTATTGAAACATTAAGAAAGAGAAAATGATAGAGATGACAGGAATTTAATTGAAATGTTCAAAGACTACTCCAGATCATGACCCTTTCAAAGACAATCAGTAAAAATAATTTAAACGCAGTTCTAAACCTTAATCATGAAAATTTCAGCCTTTCTCGCAACTTCAAATCTATCACAACCTAAATAAAAATTGATTTAATTAAAGTCCTCACTAAATAATCTTAACTTTAATCCAAATTCTCAAATAATCCAAAAAAAATGATATTTTCTGTTGGCCGAAAGACTTCAAAGCCAGACCAGCGCAACCGTAAACCATCAATTTCGCTAAAAAGTCTGAAACTGAATCCCAAAGATCAAATAAAAAAAATAAAATCATTGGTGAGTCTAAACATGCATCAACTCTCTAAAAACCAGATCAAAGTCAAGAAATTATTAAGAAAGTCTTCAATATACAAAGGTCGCGACTCACAAATCTCAGAATTTCAAAAAGACTTCAACACAAATTTTTCAATTTTAGACATCGACAAGACACAAATGTTGAATTACAGTCGATTTTGCATTTTACTTCAGTCACTTTTCTTTATTGGAAGTCCTTCTCAAAGAACTAAAGAAGAGAGGTCACTTGTTTTAAAAGCTTGGAAAATCATTTCAGACTCTGAAAGAAAAGTGATTTGGAAAGGAAATGCTTTTACTTTACTACTCGCTGTTATGAACTTATATGACAAGTCCATCCAAACTCACAACGATGCATCAGGCTTCGGGAAGATGGTGAATGGAATTTACTGTCTAAAGAAAGAAGAAATAAAAACACTACACAAAACTTTTTCAATCTTCTTCCGAAATCGACATCGCACTTTTTCCTCCACAAGTCCTGAAAACCGAGCAGTCCTTAAAAAAAATCTGAGCTTTGAAGAAAAAAATAAGAGTTTTTCACCTACTCAAAACATAACCATTCGAAAAACGCTTAGTAATTCAATTCTTCAAAATTCGATTATTGAAAAAACAATAGAATCACATTCAGAAGAGATCTCTGAAGTCGACCAATTTACTGAAAATTCCAGAGTAGTTGAAATAAAAGAACTTGATTCTTCTAAAAGCTCTGAACTTGGACTGAAAGGAAGACTGCGAATTCGCTTAAGTACTTCAATAGTGCATTCAAGATCATTCGGTTTGAAGTTAAAAGAAAAGCTGCATCGTTCGATCACCTTAATAAATAAACAGTTTTCGAATTTCGAGGAAAATGACAGCAAGTCAAAAGACGGTGAAGATCTAAGCTTGTGATTCAGTTAATTAGATTAAAATAGCACAATAATGAAAAATATCACAGGAGGACTGCTGATTTTCTTGTCTTCATTGATCCAGCAAGGAAACCTGCAGCACCCTTCAAAGTATTCTTCTTTGATTTCAGTGATTTCTTTAGTTCTTGAAACATTTTCTCTGTACCTGCTGCCCTTATCGAACTACACCCTGCTCAGTTCTTTCCACCTGGTGGCTTCGACCCTCCTTTCATCAACCTTATTAAAAAAACGTCTAACACCCTCTCAGGTCAAAGGCAACCTTTTCCTTATTCTCGCTTGTTTCATATCAACAACAATCTGCTCTCAACAAGACCCAATTCCCGAAAATTCTCAACTTTCCATCCTACTCAACCCATTTTTTTTCATTTGGCTTTCAACCAGCCTTCTCATCTCACTGATCCTACGTCGAAAAGGCTTTTTCATTGCAAAAGCTATGATGGAAGCTGGAATTCCTTCACAGATCTGTACTTTTTCTTTGATTTCTCTGAAAATTCTAATGATTGAAGTAGAAATTCAAGAAAGTTCTAAAAAAATAAGTGAAATTTCAGTAATTTTCGCTAGTCTTGTATGGCCTGCAGGTTTTTTATGTACTTCAAGTTTTATAAGGTATTTGAATAAACTTTACGATGCGGAGCAGGTGCTTGTCGGGTATTATCTCTGGTTTTTGTTCAATTGCTTTCCAGTAGGGATCACTGTCGTCACTGCTGGGGTTGAGTTCAGCGAAACTCATGTAAGTGGCTTGTTCGCTTCAGCTGCTTGTGCCACTCTTGGAGTTTATCTTCACTTTAATGTTCAGAAGAAGGAAAAGTCTGAAGATGATGAAGAAGGGCTGAATTTAATTTAAAGGTTTAACGATAATAATGAAAAAGAGTGACAAAAATATCGACTTTTCTTTTAAGGAAGCGAAAAAAACACTGAGGGATCTTTTAGGAGGGACGAGGATCGAGGGTTGTCATCAGAAAAATAGTGATGTTAAAATTAAAGCTAGGTTTCTTCCTGGAAGGCAGGAAAAGATTCTGATTGAAAAGGAAAATTGCAGACTTAGTGAAAAAATTGGAAATGTTAGGGCTTCGTTTTCGGTTAAGGCTTGGAAGAAGGATTATGATCGGTCGAGGAAGTACCTGATGATTAAACAAAAGAGCTCCAGGCCTACTTCAAGGATCTCTCAGAAAAGAAATTTGATTGACACTGTTAATATCACTCCGTTGTTGTGTATTTAGGTTAATACTAGGAATTACTAATAAGATGAGAATAGAATGAGAGGTACTTGGTAAGAACTCAGATTATTTATAAAAGTTCATTTGGATCATTAGTTTAGAATTGATCTTTATATGAAATATCCATGAATGATAATTTCTAACAGTATTATGTATTATATTGAAATAAGATATCTAAACTTATCTCAGATATTCTTTACCATATTCTGCTTATTTAAAACTTTAAAAGCTGAAGAAAACACTCTTCTTATTCAGCATTTGAATAATTTAACTATCGATAATGTTTATATCTTTGTATGGTAATTCATAAATCTCGATACTAGATCTCATCATTTGGACAACTGATTGATTTAGTTCTTTGTGACAAAAACTAGATCTTTTCAATCATTATGAAAGCTAAGATAAATTTGATATGAATTTAACCTATTTGGATAAAATTTATCAATTCCTACTAAATCCTGAAAAATGATATCAGATCTTACTTTTGATATTATAATGTTGAATAGATTTTTTCATCATTAATTATTTAGAGGATCTGCATGAGGGATAAATACACAAAGAGTTTATAAATATATACTGATTCTTCAATTCTAACTAGACTATTAAATTGATCTAAACTAATATTTTTAACATTTTTGAAAAATTTCAGTCTCTTTCAAGAATAGATTTTTATTCCATTCAATGATCATCTTTATTCTCTTCCAAGCCCTCTTAAAATATCCAAAACTAATAAAAACTCAGACATTTTCATAAATCCATCATTTTCAATAAGTCTTAATATTCCAAAAAACCCAATTTTCCCAACCTTCAACAATAAATAAAATCCAAAAAAAAACCCAGATCAATAACCCCGAATTTCTAAAACAATTTATACTACTCCATTTAAAACTAAACTCACATCTAGCCAAAACTTCAAAATTCCTAACATTTCAGGAGATTTTCATAGTTTCGTTGATTTTCCTTCTCATTCAGACATCTCAGCCACACCAGTAATGGAAAAATCTTAATTTATCTAAAAGATATTTGGAATATTGCAAAAATTAGGTCCTGTGATTAAAGGCAAATCGAGCCTTTCTTGAGGACTGACTGCAAAGTCTTCCAATCGATTAGTTTCTTGAGTGATCTTAAAGCTAAGCTTCTTGATAATCAAGTCGAAGTTGAGCTCCAAATCAATGTTTGGAATGATGCCCAAATCTTCATGAAAATTTTTTTTGTGTGATGAAAGATGAGTGCCTTGTCTGAACTTGGCTCCACAGCCTTGGTAAGGGCATAAGTAGGGTTTCTCACCAGTGTGGATGTAGGAATGCTCTTTCAAGTTCTGTTGTGAGGCAAGGCATTTGCCACAGGTCAAGCATTGGAACCTTTTTTCTGTGTTGTGAAAGGCTTGGATGTGCCTTTTGAGGATGCTGCTGTTGACATATGATCTCCGACATGAGGGAAGTGGACAAGTATACTTTGATCTCATTCGGTTATTTGTAATTTTTTCAGCCATTGTTTTTTCCTAGGTAGGAATTTAAATGCTGATTACTTTAGTTAATATTTATGCACTAATACTTTACCTTTATTGTTTTGCTTCTATGTGAGGATATTTGTTTGGCCTATGGAGAGAAAAAGTTAATGAAGTTTTAAGCGATTTCATGGTAGTATAAATTGATGATAATCAAGAAGATTTAGACTTGCACATCATGTATTTATTCGAGTATGAAAGAAAAGTATTGAAAATTTTGGGAAATTATATATTTATAAAAAATGTATTAGATTTAAATTTCTAATAGGGCATTTTAACTATATATTTAACAAACATAAATCCTATAAACAGAAAAAAGCAAGAAATTGCCTAATACAATTATTTAAATCTCTAATTTACCCTAATCATCCATCATGCAACCTCCTTTTTCTCTACATAGCACTGAAGCTCAGTTTGAATTTCATTATTTTTAGATTTTTCATTTTGAATCAGAATCCTCAACTCATCATTTTCATGATTCAGCTGCTTCTTCCGCAAGTGAAAGCTCTCAATTTTTCCATAAATCTCTTCTAAGTTAAATCGAAGCTTGTGAATTTGATTAATCCTGCTCGATGGGCTTCCATCTCTCTGAAACTCAGCTGAAGCAATGAGTTGTTTCAACAACTCATAAGCTCTTCTGTAAGTCTCTTCAAGTTCAAGGGTCATCTTTTTGATACTTTGTTGAATTTCTTTGTCTTCTGCTGGTTTATCGATCTGGTCTTTGAGAAGAGCTTCTTTTTCTTCTTCTAATGCTGAGTTTTCCTTCTTTAGTATTTCGAAGATATCTGAAAGTTCTTCAAAAGCGACTTGTTTAGAAGTATTGCATCCCATTCGAAGAAATATGAAAATGGTGAATGAGATTTGGTTGTTTTGATGAGACTTATAGAAGAAATGACGAAGAATTTAATAGATTATAATTGATTGAATGAGATTTAAGCATTATTAGCCACTTAATACATTAAAAATGCTCAAGCTGCTTCTCGAAGACAGCACAATAAAGCTTCTTCTTTAGTACTCTTGTGAATGGGATCTTGTAAAACTTTCTATCGTTAAACTTAAACCATTTTGAATGTCTTTTGCAGTAAGCGTTGTAATGTCCATAGTTAATAGAACCTTTATGTTCAGCAATTGCAATTAAATTATATCTTTCGTTCCCGGCCTGAGTTTTTACCTTTAAATATTTTTTGAAAGTACAAAAATCTGCGATTTTTGTTACAGAATTTTGGTTTTTGAACCTTTTTATTTGAATTACCAAAATTTTTGGACTAGTTTCTATTGAATAACTTTTTAAATGTTTGGTTTTTTGTTCACAGGTTTCACAAAAACATTTGATTTTCTCTGAAGAACAGAATTTTTGTAAGGACTTTTTAAGAATCGGTGAAAATTCTAAAGACAAGTCTGAAAAGAACTCGAAATTTGTGCTTTCTTTTTGACATACTCTGCAAAAAAGACGACTTTTCAATTTTCCTGAAAAAATATCAGAAAATATATTTTCTTTACCGTTTTCTTTTTCTAGTTGTTGAAGAAGATATCTCCAGAAATCGAAAAAGTCGTGTTGCTGTGCAGGAGAAAAAATCTTTGTTACTTCTTTCCAAAGTGTTACAGGTCGAATAGTTTTACTCTCCGATCTAATCGCAGCATAAACCAACGAATAGACCTGATACGTCCAACTTTCACTTTTCGGGTCAGGACTTTCAACAAGTCCCAAAAAGTAGTTAACCATTTCAGGTATAGTCAAAAAGCACTGTAAAACCGAATTCAAATAACAGAAAAAAGCCGGATTTTCAAGTCCAAATCTTTTCTTAAAGAACTTCATTGAAAGTTCCGGGACTGTATCAGTTTCCGAGTTTTTAGGTTCAGTTTTACAGAAGTTTTCATCCATAAGTGTAACAAGATCTCCTTCAGGTTCATTAACAGTAGGAAAAATATTCTCATTACTTTCACAAACACTAAGATTTCTCTTATTCGGTTTATTCGCAGAGTCAACTTCGACCAATCCCTGCGCGCAATAAATATCCTTTAGAAAAAAGAACTGATCTAAAGTAACTTTGATATACAAGCGACTTTCACTAATTCTTACCCTTCCAAACTGATCAACCAAAGCAGAAGTTTTAATGATTCCAGGAAACCTGCCACCATGAAGATAGTTCTTCCATTGTAAAAACCAGGATTTTTCTATTAAAGCACTTTTCGCTGACTTGTTATTTGCAAGTTTTTCGAAAGTCTTGTATTCCTGCTCTAAAGAGCGAGTCAAAGGAGAAAAATCGTTAGTTTCTGGGTCTATCGGGTCTTTTATTGACTCGTCCTGCTCTGGAGCTGCTGGTAACAACGATCGACTTTGGAAAAAATCTGACAGGCGACTGATTGGCTGCGGTTCGGGGCGATTGAGGAAAATTTGTTCTTTGTACATTTGAGTTTTATGAGGGAAATCGGAAGTTCTAGCCACAGAATTTTGCATTTGAAGGGATTTTTATTAAGGTTTAAATTTTAGCTTATGGTTAGGATTTAATTGAAAATTTTCAGAGGGTTGGGTAATTTTTTGATTCGGTCTTGATTTTTTTGTTGATGGTTGGACTGGAATCTGAGGTGGAATAAATATGAAGTATATTGAGTTGATGGAATTCTTGGTTGGTTTTTTTTAGGATGGAGGATTGGGATGAGTTTTAGAGATTTTGGCTTGATTTTTTTAGGGTTGTGGCAGATGAAATGAGGAATTTTTAAAAATAATGAGATTGGTTTTATATCTTGAAAACTAAGTTGAGATTAATTTTATTTTGTCTTGTTCAAATGAATCAAAGTTTTCCACAAAGCAATTAAGTTTATCCCACTGAATCCATCCAAAAAAACTAATCTCCACAAATCCTGCTATTACAACTCTATTATCCTAACCTATACCCAGTTCCTTGAAACGGTTCAATAGGCTGAGGAGGTGGTTCACTTCTCAAATTCCTTCTCTCCTCACTAGTTCCATAACTATTAATCCCTCCATTGTCGCATCCTTCAATATAAAGTCCCTTAAGTTCACGATAAGTAAGAAACGAATAGTAGATGACCAACAAAAAGAAAGGAAACTTTACCATATACAAAAGTCCATAAATACTTCCTTTTCCATCAAAATCAGCTCCAGCAAAGAAGTTCCCAACAACAACAGCAGATGTGAACAAGTCCATCAAGCAAAAAATAATATACATGACAGCAACACACCAATTTTTCATCCAAATCACGACCACGAACAAAAGCGCAGCAAAGAGTATCCAAATTCCAGTCATGATATCGATAAAGAGCATGAAAATCCCTAAAACTATTTGCAAAGCGCAGAGGATCTTCATGATTCTGAAAAGTTTGATAGTCTGAGCATTTGCATTTTCAGAGATTTCAATCGGTAGACAAAACATTTCTTTTAATAATCTAAACAAGGGTGGGACTCTCGTATCGGTTCCGGCTGGTCTTCGAGACGACTTTCTTTGGAGTTGACATCCTTTCAGATCTCGTGTAAAGGATTCCGTCTTGTCTTTGAATAATCGCGTCTTTTAAAGCTTTTTGACGGTAAAGTCCTTCGATTTTTTCTTCCAGTTGTTTTCTTTCCTTGTCAACCGCCAAAAGTTCTTCTTCTGTGTTTTTGATGTCTTCTTGAATCATTTGAATGTCGAAGTCTTGCTTTTCTGTTGTTTCTTCTAGTCTTGAATTCCAGTCACTTAGTAGGTTGATTTCTCTTTCGATACTTCGGACGAGTGTTACAAGTTCTTCAGTGTTTTTGCCTGATTTTTCAAGGACAAAACAAGATTTGTAGTAATTTATTAGGTTTTTTAAATACTCGTCGTTGTTTTCTTCGATTGAATCTGCTGCGCCAAAACTTTCGCCTCTGAAATGATTTGATTCTCGGTTCATATTTTTACTTAGCAGCCATTTATAATTAGCCACAAATGGCCTCGTTAGTAGTGACTGAAGAGAAGAACTTCAACCATATCCTTCGTATTATGAACACCAATATTAAAGGAAAGCAAAAGGTCATGTTCGCCTTGACCGGCATCAAGGGCATTGGCAGAAGGTTTTCTAATCTGATCCTCAAACGAGCAGGAGTCGATTTGACAAAGCGAGCCGGTGAGTTGTCAGAAGACGAAATAAACAAAATCGTGACAATAGTCCAGAACCCTCTTGAGCACCAGATTCCCCAATGGTTCCTGAACAGACAGGTGGACATAACAACAGGTGTGAGCAGTCATCTAGCAGCGAACAACTTAGACGCGAAGCTTCGTGAAGACTTAGAAAGAATGAAGAAGATGATGCTTCACAGAGGTCTACGTCATTGGTGGGGGGTGAAAGTCCGAGGCCAGAAGACGAAGACAACAGGCAGAAAAGGCAAAACAGTAGGAGTGTCGAAGAAGAAGTAACTTATTTAGTAGTCCATAGCCTTACTTAAGTCAAAAAACGCGACCTCACCGGCAGGCCTGACTTCAACTGGACCAAAGGAAAAGTCACGTCTTCAATGCACTTGCTGAAGTTCCGGTCTTGCTTGAAACAAAACCCTTCAGTCCCTGCATCTCCCTGCATTCTTCTTTTTTTCAAGTAGTTGTGACAAGCGAACATTTCCTCAATTTGACTCTTGCAAGATGTCTTCGGAAAAGACTTCAAAATACAAGTTAATGCTTTTTGAGAGTTTTCACTTCGACAAAGCTTCATCGTCTCATAAAACTCTAGACTTTCTGGGAAGACTCTTTTTAGATGATCAGCTTCGTAAGGGTTTATTTCAATTTTTTGAATACAAAGGGTTTTTGTAAGAATTCCAGCTAGGCGAGGAAAGTCGTCGTTCATTTTATTAACAATCACTTATTACTTCTAAACTTTTCTGCAACTTTTCAGAAAGATTGGCGGCTTCAAAGCCTTGAGCCTGAAGAAGAGTTTTCTGGTCATTGAGAATCATGACGATTTCTCTCTTTGTAGAGTCGATGTAACAAAGAGTCCTTGCCAGAGCGTTTTTGAGATGTTCCGTGTTTTCTTCTAGTGACTCTTTTTTTTTAGTAAGATTTTGAAGTTGTTGGGCGGACTCCTCATCTGCCAAGTCAATCCATTTTCCACTGATAGGGTCGAAATAAGCGTGCAAAGGAAGGATCTTGACTGGCAAGAACTCGAATTTCGAATGGTTTTCAGCCTTTTTTAAGTAAAAACCCGACATTAAGATTATTACTATCTAAGTCGTCTGGCTTCTCTTTCGGACTCAAGAAGAGCCAGCATGTCGCCTTCTCGAACAGGGCCTTTCACGTTCCTGACAAGGGTTCTCCCGTTTTCATCGCCGTGTAAAACGACTCGCACTTGAGTGATTCCCCCTCTGGACCCGGTGCGACCCAGAAGTTTTTGCACTGTCGCTAAAATCGGTCCTTGTTCTTCCATTTATATGATGGTGAAGCTGAGTTTATTATTTATGAGAGGATTGATTGTTCTGCAAATAGCTCTGATTACTTTGGTATATGTAAAGACACTTTTCGGTTACTTTGCTCAGAGAAAAGGGTGGAATGGATGTCCTTATCCTCTTGATACTTGTTTATTTGTGACGGAAACTTCGATTTATGTGAATTTTGTTGAACTTTTGGCTTCTACCTGCTTTAGTGGCTTTGGGGTTTGGTTTAGGATTTGCCTTTTGGTTGTTTTGCCATTGACTCAAGTGGGTGTTTTGGGGTTTTGTGCTGTTTCTGTTGTTTTTGGGGGGATTATATTGTGTCAGTGCTCTTCTTGTGTAAGGTTCAGGTAGATGCCTGTGTCGAAGGGATATCTTGTGTTGAGTCTTGTTTTTTTGGTTCATTTATCAGTGTTTTCTGCGTGGGCTTCTTATAAGATTCTTTTTTATTCACGTCGGGAGGAGTATTCGCAGGTCAGGAATTTAGGAGGATTGAGTTATAGACAGGTTATGAATATTAGTACTACTGTTGCTAACTCTTTGATGGACTGTAGTATTTGCTTGGAAGATATTAGTCCTGGAGAAGTTGTTAAGGTTCTTCCAGGGTGTTTTCATATGTTTCATGTACGGTGCATCGACCCCTGGCTTCTACAGAGTGCTTTTTGTCCTTACTGTCGGACAGAGATCCAAAGAATACCAGACTAATCATTCTCCTTTCTCTAAAATATAATATTTGATTAAATATTTCAGCTAAACCTTTTCTGTTTTATTAATGTCGTATCATCTTGAAGGCTCGGCACGTATCCTTCTCAAGGGAGGAGTCTTTATGAATCCTGCCCAAGTCTTCAACCGCGACCTTACTATGTTAGTGGCTTCAAATTACTGCAATTCTATTGAAGCGTCATCTGTTTCAATATTTGAACCTTTAGCTGCTACAGGTCTTCGGTCTATTCGTTACTTCAAAGAACTCTCAAAACCTGTCTCAAGATTAGTAGCAAATGATATTGATCCTGATGCTGTGAGTCAAATAAAACATAACTTTGGATTAAACGAAGTAACTGGTGAGGTCTGGCAAAAAGATGCAATCGACGCTCTTCATTCAAGCAGGTCCAGCTGGGACATAGTCGACTTAGACCCATACGGTTCATGTGCTTCTTTCCTAGACGGTGCAGTTCTATCAGCAAAAGACGGAGGGCTGATCTGTGTGACCAGTACCGACATGATAACACTATGCGGTAACAACCCAGACACTTGTTTTTACAAATACCAAAGTCTTCCAAGCAAGTCAAAATACTGCCACGAGTTCGCATTAAGAATTCTATTATACCAGTTGAGTGCAACAGCAAACAAATACCAACTCGCGATAATTCCCGTGATGAGCCTTGCAGTAGACTTCTACGTGCGAGTCTTCGTCAAAGTGGTCTCATCAGCAGCGACTTCAAAGCTGAGTCTTTCCAAGTCATCACTTGTCCTTCAATGCAACCAATGCCCGAACTTCCAAGTCCAGGGTCTCGGAAGGCTCAACTCGAAAAAGTGGACTAACAACTTCTGGACTTCTCCATCAAACTGCACTTTCTGTGGAGGCAACTTCTTGATACAAGGGCCGATTTATGCTGATAAACTTCATGATAAGGACTTTGTCAGGCAAGTCCTTGCTCTTGCTGAGCAGAAAGAATTCAAGACAAAGGACAAAGTCACTGGAATTCTTAATTCAGTCATTAATGAAAATGAGTCTATCCTTGGATGGAACATTGGAAACTTGTGCAAGTTCTTCAAATGTCCTGCAATTTCACAGAAAGCTTTCAGGTCTGCTGTTAAAAGTCTTGAAAAAGATGTGTCACAGGCTCATACAAGTCCTCTTATTTATAAAACTTCAGCTTGTGCTAAGGAAATTTTTGATATTTTTAGAAAGTGGAAAGAAAATCATGGAGAAGTTTTTAAGGGTGTTAAAAAAGATTCACCTGCTTTTAAAGTCTTGCAGATTGCGAATGATGATCAAAGAATTCAGTTTGGACTTGATTTGAATGAGGAGGAAAAAAGGATTTTAAGCTTGCTTAGGTTCCCGGCTAATGAACCTAATTGGGGACCTAAACCGCGACCTACTAAGGAAAAAAATGAGGTCGATGGTGAAGAGGATTGTCAGGTGGAACCTGGGAAAAGAGGAAGGGATGAATAATGGAGAGGAGTCAGAATTCAGATAGTTTTAGAATTAGGATATTTAGAAGTTGGAATATTTAATGATTTCAGATATTTTGAAGAGGATTGAATTTAGAGGGAGGATTTGAAGATTTTTTGGGATTACTTACTCAGAAATAGGATTTAAAAACCTTAATTAAGGAGCACTTATTCTTCTGAAGTAATCTTACAAAATTTATTTTACATAATCCTTAACTCATTAATCTTACTCATTATTATATAACTGACCGTCCTCTATTTTGAAAGCTCCAAGTTTTCGGAATATGCGGCTTAACAGGAACCTGTTTAAGCAGCTCTTCCAAATTCGGCAAAGCTTCATCCTGCCCCTTAGTATCAGGTCTAGGTAAATTCGAATACTGACTTGCCCTATGAGGAAACAATTTTTCATAAAGCAAAATCAAAACCTGTTCATTCGAAATCAACAACTCTAAAATTTTCCTTTTATCCGAGGGAGTCATAACAAGTCTTTCATCATGTTGACTAGTTTTCGACCTTTTCGGGTACTTCTGATCAACTAAATTCTTCGCTTTCCTCCTGCTGATATCTTTTCTAACCTCTTCAACACATTCCAAAAACAAGTTCTCCAAATCGCTCTTCACAAAGAAAGTCGAACTCTGCTGAGCAGTGATTTGTTTGACTTTTTTCTTTTCATTTTCCAAAGAAGTCTTCAAATGGCGAATAGAGTCGTTAAACTTGACTTCCAAGTCATAGAAAAATTTTTCTAGTTCTTGCAAAAAAGTACCTTGATTGAAATATTTGTTGAAAATTTCGTCGATCACTTCCCCGGTCTTTGAACTTGGAGAGAATTTGGGCAAGGTTGAGTTACTTGGCGCCATGGAACTTTTTAAGGAATCTTCTTCTTCCTCGTGCTTGTCAAGTTCAAGCAGTTTTAGTTTTCTTTTAGCGGTTTTCAGCTGGTTTTCTAAAAAGTTCCGGTCGTCTTGAAGACTCTCGGCTTTTGCTTTCCACTTGTCTGATTCTTTTTTGTAGAATTGAGTGCTTTCGCCGAGTTTTATTGCCTCTTCTCGGAACCAGTCTAGGGACTTTTGAAGAGTGTTCAGCTGCTCGTCTCGCTTTAGACGGATTTCGTTTTCGTCGTTTTTTTTCTTGAGTTCTTTTAACTGGCCGTATAGACTGAACATCTGGCATTTGAAAGCGTTGAGAAAGTCTTGTTCGTGTTTTTGTAGGACTGTTACTATATGAGTGTCAAGCATATCAACTTGTTTAAGTAAAACCGCATGATATTCTTCAATTTTCTCAGAATAATTAACTTCTTTATTCTGCTTCATCATATCAGTTAAAAAAGTCCTATCAACATTCCCAGACCCCATTCTATTCGGACTATCTTCCTTGACCTTGCCCTCTAAACTTTTATCCATTTATAAGAATCAACTCCTTACTTGTATTAACCTAGTTATTCTGAGATCGAAGATTCGAATCCCAAATAAGCTTGAATCTTGTTATAGAAAACTAAGACCAAGGCTCCTCCAGTTCCTCTGATAACATTCGAGCCAGCTCCCTTGAAGAAAGGTTTGAATCCTCCTTCATTTCTGAAGATCTTTCCAAAGCAGTCAATAGTGCTGGTGTACATCTTGTCACTTCTGCCACTTTGCATCATCATTCGTCGTCTGACAGTGTCTAAAGGATAAGACATGATACCAGCGAAGACAGTCACAGCTTGAGCGAAAAGCCAGGTCAAGAAGATGTTCGCGTTTCTGAAATCACTGAAAAGCGAGTCTTTTCCAGTGTCGAACATTCCGAAGTAAAGGGCTCGGTAAATGAAAATACCGACAACACTGATACCGAATCCTCTGTACATTCCGATGACTCCGTCACTTTTAAGGATCTTCTGCATCACGTCGCCCATTCCTTTGAATTCTCGGTCGGCCTCGCCTTTGCCGATGTCAGTTGCAAGTCGAGTTCGGATGAAGTCTAATGGGTAGACTACTAATAATGAGAGAGAACCGGCAAGACCTCCTGAAACACAGTTCATTGCAAGACTCTTGAAAAAGTGAGTCTTTGGATCGTATCTTGGGAATTGACGCTTGATGCTGTCTTTGAAGGCAAAGTTCAAGGCTTGGGTTGGGAAGTACCTCACAACGTTTGACAGGTTTCCTCTCCAAAAGCTTCCGAATCCTTGCTCATTGTTTACTCTGACGAAGCAGTCAACGATTCCCTTGTATTTCTTTGAGGCATCTTCCATTCCTTTCTTAGCGTCTTGCAGCTGAAGAAGAAGCTTGACACGTTCGATAGGAGCGACAATAGTCTTAGAAACACCAGCAGACACACCACCCAACATGAAGTCTACCAAGAAGTTTGACTGTTTTGAATCAGAGGCAGCCATTAATTATTAGGAATATGGAAGGGCGAATAATTTAGGGACTTCTAGAACCCTTTTTTCCCGAATGTTATAAAAACGTGTCAAATCTTTAAATTTTTTTTTAACTAATGACCTGAAAGTATTTTGAATAATTTTCAATGTCTAGGTTCTACTAAAGTCTCCAAAGCTGAGAAAAAAGAATTCATTCTGCAGTGATTTTTAAAGGATTTTAATTCTTGAAAATTCGATTTCTTTCACTTGTTCCACAGTCGGTGAAAATATTGTTGACGTCATTAAATATAGATTAGATGTGTATTTAATAGTTTATGATTCTAGATTTAATCCATAAAGTTAATTATTTATACAATTTTACCTTCGTGTTTTTGAACTCCCCCTCATTCAATGCCAATTTTTTAGACAAAGCAAGTTTAAAACTTCGATTGAGTTCTCCAGTGCTGGTCATAACATGACTAGCTTCACTGCGATCCAGAACAGTCTTGAAAACATGTATCTTTTTACGAAAGTACTCATTGATTTCCTTATCCTTCACTTCTCTATCCACCTCTGTCGCCTTATTCTTCATTTATACAGATTATCCGAATTATCTATTCAATCCACATTCAGCATTTATATTTTATCGTCGTCTTCTTCTTGGAAATCGTCTGGTCTGCTGCCTTGAACGTCAACCGCGTAACACCCTGGAACTCGGTCTTCGAGATGATTCCATCTGGCCACCCAGCTTTGTTTTGGATTGATCAAAGATATGATGCCTTCAAATCGCGCTGAGGTGCAGCTTATCATGTCTTCAGAATTTCCTTTAAAATCAAGGTCTTCGCAGTTTTGACAACCTTCCTTCACCCATTGGTCTTCGGTTTTTATTAGTTTGCACTTCAAACATGCTCGAAGTCTTGTGTACCCGGAAGGGGCTGATGCTTCCATTTTATATATTTTTGGATTTGGGATTAGAGAGGAGAGGATTTTTGTTTTTAGGTTTATTGGATATTGTTTATGGAATGTGGGATTATTGGATGGTTTGGTTTGGGAGAATGGAGAGGGTTTAGAGGGATTGGAATTTAGGTTTTTTAAGTGGATTGAAATTTATTGGATTGTGAGTATTGAGAATTGTGAGATGATTATTAGTTTAAAAGTGCTTCACTGGGTATCGCTTCATAAGAATAAGATATTTTTGTCTGAAGAGAACTGATCCTGTTATCTCCAAGAATATAAAAAATCATACTCAGCATAAGAATCAGGTGTAATATTAAATATAAAGATGAGAAAGGAAAGGATATAATAAAACTTTCAATATTTCGAAAAATTAGTTTAATTTATAATCATTCACAAGAACTAAGAATAAAAGGATTTAAGGTTAGAGTAGAGAAAGATTTTCACAAGTATTTGATATAATTTAAATGTTGAAAAATTAAATAAATCTAATGCCTGACTCAATTGAATGTTTTAAATGAAGCAATTTTACAGCAATAAGCATAGAGGCTAGGATAAGATCAATAATAACTTGATCTAAAAATCTTAATGTGTGATTTGAGTGGATGTGTCTACCATCTGCTACTCTTTTATAGTAATTTACACTTACTTTACAATAATTTTATAACAATTGAATCCACTAGGTTACAAGAATTAAAATCCCTACCTCACCTCTCTATACCCTAGCAACACCTTTAAGATCATAAAATTATAATTTAAGTTAGATGAGGATATCCAAGATAAAAATTCCTCAATTCTGTTTTCAAATAATCTATATCAATCATAAAAGTTCCAATTTCATCAAATATTCAAGATATCATTATTAGAATTTCCAAATCAATATAATAAATAAACTAATCCAAAGGATATGATTCTTAAATTTAGGAATTCTTATACATCTATCAGTCTTTAGTTAGTGATAAGATCGAAATTACTATAAAAATACAAGATGTATTTTATATCCTCTTTCGAGTTTAAGTTGATTGTCAAGATGGAAGATTTCAAGTTTTGATTTATTTCTTGGGCTAATGACTTGTTTAAACAATCTCAAAAAAAGTCTAGATACTCAATAGCAAATCATAATCTTTAAGCTTATCCTACTATTTAAGTATTCAGTCCGAACAATACTCAGATATTTTAAAATCAAGAAATCATTCATAGTAAATGTTTCAAAATTAACTATTTTCTTAAACTAACCAAAGAAAATGCAAATCTATTAAGTTTTCTTAAAAATTTAGAAAATGAAAATACTTTATAGAGAAATCGTAAATATAATTGTAGACATTATAAAAGTCTCTTTGACATATTTATTATAGACAATATAAAAATATGCAGGGACTATCAGAGCCTTTAAATCCAACTGGGAACAATCTAGTACCTGCTGCTGGAACCACTGCCAATGCCCCTGAAAATGAAAGAGATCTTAAGAAAATTAAACATTTTTCATCTGAAATCGAATCATGGAACCCCAACAGTCATGAGAGTTTAACAGGAAGTGAAATAACTTCACATCTGAAAATCTACGAGCCACTACAGATTTTAATATATCAACAAGGAAAAAGTCTGCATATAGTCCCATTAGAAAATTTCTCTGAGGCTGAAAGGGAGACTATTGATTTTTCTGATGAAGATTATTTAATACAAGGATTCAACGTCATGAGAGAAGAAAATGTTTTATTTGTGTCTATTGGATACACTTTAAAATGGTATAAACTTGAAAAGGAGAGCAAAATAACATTGGCTAATAGAGGAAGCTGCAACCTTCAAGGGATTATCACTTCTTTCGCATTTTATGAGAAAACTGTTATTTGTTCCCTGATGGATAACACAAGAATTTACTATAAAACTTATAATCAAAGAGAGCCTCTTATGGAATTCTTAGATTCAGCTGAAATACCATTGAAAAATGCAGAAAATATTTTTAAAATTATTATAACATCAAATATTTTAGTCCTTGCTGGCGACAAAGGTTCTTTAATATTCAACTCTTTTCACCAAAATAGAAAAAGTTTAGGTCCATTTGTCTTTCCCGATAATTTTAAGTCAGAAATGAATTTTCCAACAAGAATCACTTTACTAGAGGCTTCAGAAAAAACGAATATGATGATGATTGTTGCTGATTCACATACAATCAGTCTCTGGAATATCGGTCAAAGTAAATTCCAGAGTCAGTTGATAGGCCATACAGAAATCGTGACTATTATTTCTTTTTTCCATAGTGGAAATAAAGCTATTTCTTGTGATGTTATCCAAACTATAATCATTTGGAACGTTTTATTGAGTTCTCAGTTGGGAAAGATCAAGATACACTTTCAGTCAATAACGAATATCATTATCACTGATGATGATAGGTATTTAATCACTTCCTCTAATGACAAGACTATCAAGATAACTGACATGGAAAGCTTTACTGTTGAAGCTGAACTCAGAGGACATAAAAAAAAAATAAACAATATTGCCTGTCACGAAGGTAAGATTTACTCAACTTCTAAAGATAATTCTATTCGGAAATGGAATCTTGCAGATCAAAAAGAAAGTCTTAAATTGGAATTTCCTGAAAAAAAATATATTGAAAAAGTTGATTGCAAAGGAGGTAATATCCTTGTTTTGACTGATTCAGATATCACTTCTTACTCAGTTTCGAATAATGAAGTAACAACATTGGAAAGCAATACTGAAATCTTATGTAGTTGTAAAATAACGCATTTAAGTTTTACTGAAGATGGCAACAACTTGATATATGTCAGAGATGACACAAATTCATTCAAAATGATTGACTTTAAAATTCTGCAAGAACAAGAAAATGATAATTTAAACGATCAAATGGACGAAACAGTTAAATCCCCTAATTTAGTCATTTTAAAATTAATTGAGCAAGACAAAATACTTTTACTTGATGAAAACCTGAATTTGAGTCTTTCTGGAAGTGATGGAAATGTGCTCTCAGTTAAAAATATTCATAAAGATTATGGAGAAATCATTCTTTTTGAAACAATAAGCTTTGATAAACTTGAAGCACCTGATCAAAAAGGGACTAAACTGATTTTAATGAATGAATTAGGAACAATTTTACTTGTCTCGATCGACCATGGCACAAACGCCATTTCAGAAACTGAAGAATTCGAAAAGCCAGTTTTCATGACTAAAAACAAACCAAAGAACTTACTATTCATCAGCCAGGACATAATTTGCTTCAGTTTCGAGCAGGATTGTAAAATTTACATATTAGACTTAGCTAATCCAAACAATTTAAAAATTAGAGAACACCAAAAAGAAGTAACAAATATTATTAAAGTTGAAAAGGATATCAATAACCAAGAAAATGGCTTAAAAAGTGACTTTTTGATTTCAGTCTCAGTTGATTTCCATTTAAAGGTCTGGGCTATCAAATACCTTGATGCTACCAAGAAAGACATCTCAGAGGTGACTGAATATTTCACGATAATCGAGCACAAAGAACTAGTCACTGATCTAATCGATGTGCCTAATTCAGATTTCGTTGCATCTTCTTCAGTTGATGGGAAAGTGATTCTTTACAATATTCCTGAAAGAAGGATTGAAAGTATTTACAACTCGCATAACATGAAAGTGATTGGAATGAAAATACTTAACCCAGACCCAAACTCGACTTTAATTCTCAGCTACACTAAAAAGTCTATCCATTTATGGGACATAAATGAGTACAAGTCACAAACAGGTATAAAAGTAAAAGGAACTCATGACCCTATCGAGAAATTCATCGTTTTATATAAACTTAAATACTTCAAAGAGATTTTACCTAGTCAAAGATTCGTTTCATTTGGAGATAGCGAGTTTACATTCTTGCATTATTATTTATACAGAAATCAGTATCAATTAGCTGAATTGGCCTTAAACAAAAACTTTTTGATTAGCCAAACATTAGACAAAGACCCGAAGTTCAGAAATTCTCCTTTAATTATTGCGATTAAGGCGAAATCAGTAACAAGTATTAAAGTTTTTATTGAATATTTGAATTTCTTAAGTCTTTCTGGAAACACTCATAGACTTCGTTGTATTTGCTTCTGCATTCGAAATGACTTGATTGAATTAATCCAATGTGGAACTTCAAAACTTTTTGAGTTTTTTGAATCAATTTTCTTTAGAGTAGAAGAACCAAAAATACTCAATAATTATGGAGAGTTGCCATCACTTACTTACAGTGATAACTTTTTACATGAAGAACATTTTGAAGATAGTCCAAGTGGCGCATTGCAGCAAGATGATATTTTAATTGAAAAAAGAAGTTGCATGATGTTGCTTCCAGTTGAATTCGGGACACAAAGAAGTGTAGAATTTTTAAATGCTCTTGATGAATGCAAAATCCAAAGTGTTTTAAGATCCAATCTGATTAAAAGTATCATTGATTCAAAATGGAACTCTATCTTATGGTATCTCAGAATTCACTCAACAATGATTTGGCTAATTTTAGTCTTAATTACTATGATTTTGTTGGATTTTCATATAATTTTGACGAGTATTCTCATTCTTTGCTTGACAGCCGTGCTAGGAATTTATGAAGTTTTTCAAATTATAGGAGAAAAATGTGAATACTTTTGCAATATTTGGAACTTGTTTGATATGGCCGTGTTGATTTTTGATACTTTATGGGCTATTTTAATCATCTGCGGCTTTGATTTCAAATCAGGCTACTTCCAATGGATAACCTTAGTAGTTGTTTTTTTCAGTTTCATTCGAGGAATCAGTTGTTTCAGAATATTTGATGGAACAAGGTACTACATCCAGTTAATCTTAAAGTCAATAAACGACGTGGGGTACTTTTTTATTATCTATGCTTATACGACTATCACATTTGCAGTCATGTTTCTCGCTGCTGATTCTGTCGATGATTCAAATAAAGGAAACACCTCGCCACTCTTTTACTTCAAGTCCTCTTATGATGAGAATATCGGTGGTCTTGACTCTGATATAGAAAAGCCTCTTTTTTATATCGCTTTTATGATTGCCTCAATTATCAATGTTACTATTATGCTCAATTTACTCATTTCTATACTTGGAGATACTTTTGATAACTTCCAGATGAATGCTTCTGAAATTGACACGAAAGAAAAACTTCAGGGAATCATTGAAATTGAAGGGTCGATTAGCTTGTTCAGGGATGTTGGAGATCTGAAGTTTATTCATATGAGTCTTCAAGTTGAGTTTGATGAGCAAGAGGAACAATGGGAAGGCAAAATCAAACTTTTAGAGAAGAAAATAGACAATTTGTCGAGAAAAATGACGGATGAATCGAAAAAACAAAATGAAGCACTTAGAATGATGGAAAATAGGAATATTGAATTGCTCAATCAGCTTTTCCATAAAGTTGATAGTCTTCAGGATTCTATTCCGAATGCTATCAAACAAGCAAAACATAAATAGTTAGATAGAATAAGCTTGATGATTGAATTAATCTAGATTAATCAGTCAATGCACTTAATTCTTTTATGAATTTAAGGTGCGAGTTAGAAATAAAAAAATTTAATTGATGAAAGTTTCATAGAATTTGTTTAATTGATGAAAAATTAGTAATACTTATGCATTTCTGATATTTTTAATGAATGGTTTTATTATGGCATTCGATACTGAATTAAATCATCATTATTGATATTCTGATGATTATCCCAAGAAGTTTAGTTTATCAAATCTTTGTAAAATTTTTCAAAAAAACTCATAGTGGGTATTGAAGTTGGAATTTTAAATAAATATTTTACTGTTTTATTTCAAATGATTGTTTAAAATCTGTCTTATAAAGAAAAAAATAACTTCTTATGAGTTAACTTTAAGATTATGACTGGGATAAGATATTATTTATCCACCACTCCCAATCCAATAAGTTTAAAATTCAAAAAACCATCAAAACCACAACCTAACCCTAATTCTCTACATCATAAAAATGGAAGACATAGACGACCCACAGCTTCAGCGTAAAATAGCAGATATTCGCAGCACCCTTCTAAAAATGGGTACAAGTTTCACAGAAGACGTAAAACTCACATAGGACATGAGCGAGTTCGGAAAATCCGCATATTCATCAGAAGATTCATTAGATAAAAAATATAAACAGCCTCAAACATTGAGAGGTTTCGGTGAAAAGGCTGAAAAAAGGTTTGAGTCTAAAAAACCATCAGAACTAAAGAAAAATTACGAAGAAAAACAGGTCTTCACACAAAAGTGGCAGAGTTTCAAGCCAAACGATGAAAATTTCAAAGGAAAATCAATTGAAAAAGAAGTCGAGTTGAAAACTCTAAAAGACGTTAATGAAGAACTGATAAAAAAAATCAGCGACTTGAATGAAATCCTTGAAAAAAGAGATAAAGATTTGAATAAAATTCTTTTTGAAAAGAACCAACTCGCTAAAGCAGAAAACGATTTAAGAAAAGCACTCTTTGAATCTGAAACCCTTGAAAAAGATCTAAAAAAAGACTTAAAACTTCTCAGAATTTCCAATGAAAAACTTGAAAACGATAAAAAGGACTTACAAAAGTTGCTATCAGAGCAAAGACATTCCTTCGAAATGCTTCAAAGAGAACTTTTAACCAAAACTGAAGAACTTCAAAGTCTTCGAACAAGTAAAGACTTTGAGTTCGAGTCTCCAAAAAGTCCAGGTCTTTCTTTTGACCCTCGCAAATTCGACTTCCAACGTTTGAGAATTCCAGAAAAGCTGAGTCCAACTTCACCAGAAACCGCTGAATACTTGACCGAGCGCCATGAAATGTCCTTCAAAGCGACTTGTCTTGAAGCCATGAAAATCGTGGGCATATCTGAAATAAAAGATTTTTACCCAAGGCTTCTTCATCTGAGACAATATCATTCAAAGTACAAAAAAGCGAAGCAAATCGTTGATAGAATCTCTGATATGATGGTGCAATGTTCCCCTGAAGGCACTTTTAAGCAGTCACCTTCAACTCGACAGATCTGGAGATGGATCACACGCTTGTTGGAAGAGTACATGAGACTCAAGCAGAGTCTTGCAGGTGACTTGCTTTACAAACTCTGTGATTTGCTGGAAGTTCAGCACCTTGAAGACATTCTAGACAGTGTTTTGGTCTTAGTAAAGCGGAAAAATAACTAGAAATTAATACTACCTGGTTAGTGTTCATCAATAAGAACCTTTCAAACTTACCTGAGTTGATGATTCACAAAATCTCATTCATATCCAGTTGTCTTAAATGAAATTCTCCTTAAAAAACCTTATAAAAAATTTTTACCCTCATTAACCAAAATAATAATTTATGGAAAAAGTGCAATCACACAAACCGAAATTTAAAGAAGCTTATCACCCCCTTCCCAAAAAAAGCACATGCCTCGAAGAAGACGAGTTCAAAGTAGACTGTCTCCGTTCAAGTCCCCTGACAGTATCAAAAAGTCGTTTATCAACCGAGAGTTGTGAACTAAAGCCTCAAGAAAGCATAACAGATTCAATCGTGGGGTCGATATCTGAAGGTATCGGTTCAATGATAGCCCAGCGTCTTCCTGGAGTTTTCACAGGTCCTTCAAAGCCTCCATTATCAAAGCAGCAAAGACTAAACCAAGACCTCTGGGAAGCAGCGATGAGGAACAACGCCGATCAAGTAAGAGAACTTTTAAGTCTATCCTTAATGGAAGACGTCAGTGCCGACGTGAACTCGAAAGACTTCCACTCAGTCACAGCGCTTCACATCGCAGCAAGTGAAGGCTTCGTCGGAGTATGCGAGGCACTTCTAGACTACGGCAGTGGAACTGACCTGAACCCTCGAAACGTGCTTGAAAGGACGCCACTTCACTTGTCCTGCATTCGAGGCCACTTGGAAATGGCCCAGCTGCTGGTACGGTCAGGCGCTGACTACAACGTGCAGGACTTCGAAGGCAACACGCCGCTGCACCTCGCCGTTGAGCAGGGGTACTTCAGTCTTGTTGTATGGCTCCTCACCAAAAACCCTGACATCAGCTTGAGTAATAAAAATGGGAAGACGCCTGTTCAATGCACTAACAACCCTGAAATTATTGCCTTGCTTAAAGAGTATTATAAGAGAAATGGCGTCGAAGTACCGGCAAGTAAAGCAAGTATTGTTAAAAATAATGAAAAATATCGAGCGGAACCGAGAAGGATCACTATTGATGAAATTCATAATTTTCAGGAAAGGAAGGAAGGGAGAGTGGGACCTACTGACTTTGAAATCTTGCAGATGTTGGGAAAAGGTAGCTTTGGAGAAGTGTTTTTAGTGCAGAAGAGAGATAATAAACAACTTTTTGCTATGAAAGTGCTTAGGAAGGATAAGGTCATGGCTCATAACTTGATAAAATATGCGAAAACTGAGAGGAATGTACTTAGCTATATCAAGCATCCTTTTATTGTGTCACTTAATTATGCTTTTCAGACACCTGAGAAGTTGTTCTTGATTCTTGATTATTGCTCGGGAGGGGATCTTGGGTTTCAGATATCTAAGGAAAAACGATTTGATGAACCTAGAGCTAAGATTTATATGTGCGAACTTGTACTTGCGTTGGAGGAACTTCATAAAAGAGATATTATTTTTAGAGATCTTAAGCCTGATAATATTGTACTTGATGATGAAGGTCATGCCATGCTGACTGACTTTGGTCTTAGTAAAGAAGGCATGTTTGATAATACCATGACTAAAAGTTTCTGTGGATCACTTGCTTACCTGGCACCAGAGATGATTAAGAGACAAGGACATGGAAAAGCTGTGGATTGGTATCTTCTTGGAGTACTTCTCTATGAGATGCTGGTCGGCATGCCGCCTTATTTTTCTCCAAACCGTGACCAACTTTACCAAAACATCCAAAACGCAAAGCTAAAGATGCCAACAACTCTAAGCGTGGAGACTCGAAACCTTCTAAAAGAACTCCTAGCAAGAGAGCCAATAAAAAGACTCGGAGGACGACGAGATGCTGAAGAAGTAAAAGAGCATCGTTATTTCCACGGTGTCAGCTGGGACTCAGTCTTAAGACGAGAGTTAAAGCCTCCGATACCTACCCGGCCAGTGCTGATGCCTGTTTACATTCCATTCGAGAAGATTTACGGTGATTTGAACAGGTTTTCAGATGAGTCCACCAATGTCCCTGGGTGGACTTTTGTGTCCAACGACTAATTATTTAAGTTGATTAGAAATGAATAATATCAAAGCTATTCAGCGGCTAAACGAAGAAGAACTAAGACTTGGAATCTCTGGTAAAGCCTCTTGGCATTCAGAGTACCAGGACAGTGCTTATGTGTTTGTAGGAGGTATTCCTTTCGGCATGAACGAAGGAGATGTCTCTACTGTTTTTTCGCAATGTGGAGAAATTGTTGACTGTAATATTCCCAGGGACTCTGAAACTGGAAAAAGCAAAGGATTCGCTTTTATTGGATACGCTGACCAGAGGAGCACTGTCTTGGCTGTTGATAACTTTAATGGAGCTTTTATCTGTGGAAGGGCTGTCAAAGTCGACCATGTTGCTCAGTATAAACTTCCAAAGGAATACAGAGATCAAGATAATCCTGTCACTTTCAACCCTTCTGGACCTGATGGTAAAGGATGGGGAGAGTTCAAAAGACTTACTAAAGAAACCTTAGAAGAACATAATAAAGTCTTGTGCAATTCTGAAGAACTCTGGGAAAAGCAACTCATGGATAAGGTAAGGGCTGAGAACAAACCGAAAGACAAGAAAAAAAAACAAGAGAAACACAAGAAAATCGACACAGAAAGAAAACTGAAAAAAAAAATTTAGAAAAATATGAAACATTTAATGTCTCTTAGTTCTGGTTTGAATAAAATATGGGATATAATTAATGGGATCTTGCAGAAGTGTTGGAATAGTCAAACCGAAAACTCCAACACAAGTCCTATCGAATGAAAAAAACCCTTTATGTAACTCTTACTTAGTAACTCAAAAAGAAATTCATTTTTTATCTTTACTTTTCAGAGAGTTGTGCATCAGAAACAACTCAAAAAGACTTCTTGAAAAAAGCACTTTCTTGTTGTTTATTCCGATTCCTGTAAAATTCACTCAGGGCATGATCGGCGAAAGACTTTTCGATTTTTATGACAAGGATAAAGACGGGTACATCGAGGAAGAGACTTTCATTCAGATTATTGAAAAATTTGCAAAGTCTGAGCCGTCTGAAGTGTATCAAGAGTTATTCTCTCTTTTTGATTTGAACTCGGATAACGTGATTGACAAGCAAGAATTCTCTCAATGTGTAACCTTTACATAGCTAAATGCAGTTTTTTTTGATATCTTTCAAGGAATCGGAAGCCAATCAACTGATAGAAAGATGCCAGGAGGACTATCTTCGATAAAATTTGACACCTTTAACGCCTCTGTAAGCACTCTTGGAAGCTTTTCTGATAATTTATTCAAGTCGAAAAATCCTGAAAAAATCATTCAAGAAATATTTGAAAAGTACTCAGGGGATTCGGGTTTTCTTACTTTTATAGATTTTAAGCACTTTCTTTCATCACAAAACTGGATTTTTTTAAAGATTAAAGAAAGTTTTCGCGTTGATGACTGGAAAAATGATGGAATCATGAAGTTAAAAACTGCGAAAGTCCTTCAACCTCTGACAGCTCCTCGAAAAATTCAGTCATCAGCGAAGATCTTCAGTCACGGGAAATGGATTTCAAAACATCTGGTCTTAAAAAACAGTTTTTTACTTGTTTTAAACAAAAAGCAGACCCTGGAACAAGTATTTTTTATTGAAGGCTGTCATTTCAAAGCAAAAGACTCTTCTCTTTTCATCATCTACTCTTCTCAATACGACGAAAGAATCGTTTTTACCTTCGAGTCCGACTCAGAATGCATCAATTTTTTAAATCACTTGAAAGAAGCCAGTCCACAGAAGAAATTTAAACATTTTTACAGAATTGAAGAAAAAATCGGATACGGAAAATTTTCAGAGGTCTTCCTGGCCTCTGAAATTGAAAATGGCCACAAATGGGCAGTCAAAATTATCAATAAAAAGATGATGAACCAGGCAGAACGTGAAATGATCCGCAAGGAAGTTTCAATCTTGCAAAACTTCTCACATCCAGGAATTATTAAGTTGAAAGAAGTATTCGATTCACATAAAACTGTCAAAATCGTTCTTGAGTATGTTCAAGGAGGAGACTTGCTGAAAAAGATTAAAAATGAAAAAGCTGATGAAGGGAAAATCAAGGAAACTATTCAGAAAATTTTAAAAGTTGTTCAACATTTTCATTATTTAGGAGTCATTCATCGAGATGTGAAACCTGAAAATATTTTGATTTGTGAAGGGAATGAGGATGTTAAGTTTATTGATTTTGGACTTTCTACTTTTACTTTACCTGCTGAAAATAAAAACTTTAAATGTGGAACTTTGGGTTATACCGCACCGGAGGTCTTTAGTGGGTGTTATAATAAGAAAGTTGACTTGTGGAGTGTTGGGGTTATCGCTTATGCTTATTTAACGGGAAAATTGCCTTTTTTTAGTTATTCGAGGGATGAATTGGTTGAGCTTACACAGAATAAAGAACTTGATTTTAGTGATGATATCTGGAATCAGTACTCACATCATGCACTCGAATTCACTAAAGCCTTACTAACAAAAGATCCAAGCACGCGTCCAGACTGTGAAGAAGCCCTTCTCCACAAGTGGTTTTTTGAAAGACTTGATTAATGTAAATGTAAAGGTTAGATCACTCGAGTCTCTCCAATAATCCCTAATCTCAATATTTTAAATAAACAAATCATGTCAAAGTCAAACCAAGCAGAACTCGAAGTCCTTTTATCAACTTTAACACTGAAGACCCCCGACGAGTCAATGCGAAGTACTCCATCAAACAACTGGGTTTCAGTAATCGATTCAATTTACGCTCATCAACACACAAACTTTATTTCAAGACTTTCATCTCCGAGCGAAACAGTAAAACCTTCACTGCAAAAAACACAAAAACTGAAAGTTTTCACTTATCCTGACCCTCACAAAAAACTGTTTTCAAAGGAAGACGGCTTTTTTAACCCTTCCGCTTTGTATCTTTCACGAAAACCTCTCGTTTTTAACAGAAACTACAGGAAAGAAACTCAAACTGGAAGTAAAATCGTGAATTTAACTCCTTCTTTAAAAACTGAAAAGAAGAAAAAGAAAAAATTTTTAGTTAATCGAAAGTCTTTAACTGTCCATCAAGACTATGACCCACTCAAAATGCTTAAAAAACGAGAAAGTTGCTTGGAAAGTCCTAAAGTTTTAAGTAAAACTAAATCGAAAACTGTCGCTTTTGAGAAAAATTTAGATAAAAGTAATGATGCTAAAGGACTTAGGGAGGAAGTCTTGAGGAAAATTGATAAAGACTGCAAAGATATGAAAAGCTTCAGGAATGTCTCACCTAAAGTCGAAAAAGCGAAAAAACTTGTTGATGATTATAGAAAAAATATACAGTGGACTGCTAGTGTCTTGAAAAATTATGAGACTCAAGAATCTGAAGTGCTGAGACAGTTGTTTTTGCTGAGTGATTTTACAAGGAATGAAATGAATAAGGATATTGCTGCTACTGCTGAACAGATTAGGAGAGGGACTATGGATCCTGCTTTGAAACATAGGAATAAGAGGAAAATTATACAGTTTTCTTGATAAGATTATTAAATTAAGTAGATGTTGCAAGTGATTTGAGGCTTGATGAACTCTTGATTATCGGGAGATAGAATAAACCTCTATTGCTACACTTATATTATTACATCATTTAAATAGCAGATTAATCTACATTATAAATGAATCAAATAATCAATGCTATTCCACCTCATCTCGTCTTCAAAGGAACAATCAACAAAATCAATTTACTCATATATTACGGAAACATGTTCAATGTAGATGCCGAAATCATAGTAAATCCTGCAAATGATTTAATGGACAACAGCGGCGGCCTTGCAAAAAAAATCAGTGATTTAGCTGGAAAAGGCCTAGATGATGAATGCAGAAGTTGGGTGAAAAGAAACGGGCGAATTCCTCAAGGAGAAGTGGCATTAACCCAAGCTCACAATTTATCAAATCGATATAAAGGAATAATCCACGCTGTTGGTCCAACCGGTAAAGACAACAAAACTCCATCAGAAGATGAAGAAAACCAGCTAATTGGAACAATTTTAGAATCACTCATTCAAGCCAACACCGGAAACTGCTCTTCTATCGCTTTACCATCGATCTCAACAGGTATCTTCAATTACAGCAAAGAATACGCAGCCAAAAACCATTTAGAAGCTTTTATTATATTCGCCGGGCAATATAAAGTATATAAACCTGAAGGAACATTAAAGGATGTAAAAATTGTGATATTTGAACAAGAAGTCCTTTTAAAGTTCATTGAAAAAATCGTGGAAAAAATGGATATATTTGACATTTTCGAGTACATCGGAACACCTCTAGAAATAGCCAACGGTCTAATTTTTTCATATTGCAATAGATGTGAAAGAACCTTTACATTAGACTGGTTTTATTTTTCAAGTATAAACTGCAACCCCCATTGTTGTGACTTTTGTGTGTTTGATGAAAAGATGAGAAATTGTGTAATATGCAGGAAAACCTTTTCAGGCCAAAAGAATACAGCTCGTATAGACTATAATTATTTCTGTAGAAGATGTCAAAATATGAGAACTATTAATGAAATTTGCTCCTGCCCTATAGAAACCCCAGATACCTAATTAGTCTTAATAAAATTAAGCTACTGGTCGGCCTTTTTCTCAAACCTGAAAGTCCCTCCACTTCTATTCCTCTCATGCGACGTGATAGGACTAACACCTCTGCGAGCCGAGGGCATAGGACTGACTTCTCCAAAGTTTCCAGTAGGTGTGAACCTTCCACTCATATTCTTGCTGTCATTTTCACGAGAAAATTCTTCAAAAGACATTCCAGAAGTGTTTAAAAAGCCGACAGCTGCTTGTTTAAAAGCAGTGGTTCCTTCAGGTCTTCTGATAAAAGCTGCTCCAGGTGTTCTTCTTGCGCCCTTGTCACTTCTTAGCTTCTCGTTTTCCCTCAACAAGGCCTCTTTTCTCTTCTCCAGCCTGTCAATCAAGTCCTGGTCTTCATGTTGTTTGCTGATGAGGTAGTCGCGCTCTGAGTTCCACTTGGCTCGTTCTTTTTCGTTTTCTAAGAATTGCTGACTTCGCAGGTGTTCTGCGTCTTTCGCTCTTTTTTCGTATTCGATCAACTTTGACTTTAACTGCTCTTTTTCTTGAAGGAAGTTTTCTTGGAACTCGTCGATTTTACGGTCACGGTCTTTCTTGATTTTTTCGAGTTCTGATAATAGCTTTGCCTCGTTTTCTAAAAGGTCTTGAACTCGCTTTTCTAGAGTTCCTGAATCCATGTTTCGACCTCGACGTTCTAGTTCTAGTTGCTCGCGATGGTTTCGAAGCTCTTTCTCGGAGTTGCGTAGACGCTCTGTCAGGTCAGTAATTTGAGTTTGATGACTTTCTTGCATATCTTTAATCTGGCCAGTATACCTAGCTTCCATACTAGCAATAAGACTATTAGTCGCCCCTTCCAATTTCTCCTTTTCACTCATCCCTCTCTTCTGCACCTGTTCCAAATGCGCTTCAAACTTTTTCTGCGCATCATTAAGATCATTTTTGGCCTGTTCCCTCTGCTGCATCAAGAAATTAAACTTATTCTCCCAAAGCATCCTTTCTCTATCATACGCTGCAGTTTTTTCATTAAGTTCTTTTTCACTTTCCTGTATTAAAGTTTTAAGTCTTTCATTTTCCAGCTGAATTCCCATTTTATCATTATTTTCCGAGTTTTTCTTCTCCTTCAGCTGAGCCGATAAATTTTCAATTTCCTGTTTAAGGCGATGTTCCATATCAGCTTTTTTCGATTCCATATTACTGAGCTTTTCAGCCAAGACAGCCCTTTCTTTTTCCAATGAATTTATCTGCTTAGCCGAGGAACTTTCCAGTTCTTTCATAGCCCTTCGCTTTTGTTCCAGTTTACTTTCAAGAGACTCTTTAGTCTGAGTGAGTTTTGCAATAGTTTCACTTAACTCCTGTCCCGACTGGTCCTTTAAGTTTTTAATGGCTTCATTGTATCTTTCTTCTGAGTCCTGCAGGGACTTTTCTAAGTCTTCAACGCGTTTTGACTTGAACTCGATTTCTTGTTGAGACAAGGCGATTTCTCTTTTGAAGTCGCTTTTTTTCAAGGTGTGTTCATCAGAAATCTTCTGATAGTTCTGCTTAGCAGTCTCCAGTCGAGAGTTCAAAATACTTTTCTCCTTTTCATACTGCTCTCGGAAGTCTTCAAGTTCAGATTCCTTACTCGCCAGTGAACTTTCCAGTTGTTCTTTTTTATAAGTGAGACTCGTGAGTTCCCGGTCCTTTGCCGAGACTTCATTTGCGAGTTTTTCAACTTTTTCAAGGAGTATGTTTTTTTCAGAGTTGAGTCTTTCCTGAAGCTGCTCAATTAAAAAAGTATGACTTTTCTGGGCGGCTTCGAGTTGTTCTTTGGTTTCTTTGAGGTACTTTTCAAGGGTTTCGATCTTCTGCTGGCTCAGGCCGGCTTGATGTTTGAAGGTGGCGAGTTCTTCGGAGTAGTACTGTTCTTGTTCTCGAAGCTCGTCGTTCTTCATTTGAAGCTCGTCTTCGTAGTTCTCGCTGTCCATTCGGATTTTGTCTTCGTATTCTTCGCACATTGAAGAGTACTTCTTGTCTGCTCGCAATTTCTCGTCTGACATTCGAGTCTCCAGTCGGATTTTTTCTTGCTCGTAGAATTCTTTCAGTTGGATGTAAGAACTCTCGGCTCGTGAGTTTGAAGATTGTAACTCTTCGTTCATCCGAAGTTTTGTTTCTTCTAGTTGGGACTCGAGAAGTTGGATACGTTTCTTTAGCTTGGTCTCAGTTTCTTGAGCTTTTTGGGTAAAGTTCTGGGTGTATTCTGTCAGCTGCTCGCTTAGACGGGTTTTTTCTTCGTTTGTTATTACTTGATCTTCTTCGAGTTTTCGGATACGGTCTGTCCATTCAGTTTCATCTAGCTTATATTTAAGCTCCAGGTCTGTAAGTTTTTGACGAGTTGTTTCCAATTGACTAGTTAATTTATTCTTGGTAACCTCAGCTTCACTCTCAATTTTTTTCATATCTTCAACATACTGACTTCTAAGTTTCTGAACCATGACCTCAACATCTTCAGAACTTCCAGGTCCGGAGCTCTGCAAGTTACTCATCATGACCGAGTGTTGTTTTTTCTGCTCCTCTAAATTTCTTTTAGTCTCTTCAAGTTCTTGTTCAGCAAACTCAAGTCTCTGTGAAAGAATAGCTGAGTCTTTTGCATACTGAGTATTAGAGTTCTTTAAATTATCTTCAGTATCTTTCAACTTTTTCTCAAGTTCTTCAACTTTTTTTTTAAGTTTCGCGATTTGTGCATCATAATCTTTAGTATTTTCAGTGATTTTCTTTTTATGGTCAGCTTCTTTCCTGTCAATTTTCTGTTTAAAGCTATCAAGTTGTTGAGTGAGATCATCGATAGTTGACTTGAACTTAATATCAGCTTCTTCCCATTTGGACTTTTCTCTGTCATAAGTGTTTTCTTTTTCCTCGATGACCCTTTCAAGATCAGCAACTCTTTCAAGTTCCGCATCGAGTCGAGTATTGCAGTTTTTAAGTTGAACTTCATATCTTTGCTGTAGTTCTTTCAAAGAAGTCGTGTGATCTCGTTTCTGTGATTTGATTTCATTCATGTTTTCCTTTTCTCGTTTGCGAGACTCTTCGAGGTTATTTTCTAAATATTTGATTTTCTGTTCAACGAGCGCTCTTTCTTCTTTGTACTCGGACTGCTGCTGTAGCATGTTTCTCTCCATTTCTTTCATTTTTTCCTCGAATTCCCAGACCTTGGAATTGGCTTGTTCGAGTTGAGAGTTGGTTTCAGACTTGGCGTTTTTTACGGCTGCTCTGAGTTCGTTTTCCATTTTTTCTTTTTCCTGCTTTAAGACTAGGAGTTGGTCCCTTAAGCTTTGCTCTTTGGCTTGAAGTTCAGTTCTTTCGCTTTCGGAGACCGTGATCCTTCTTTGCCAGTCAGTCCTTTCCCTAAGTATATCTTCTTTGCTTTCACGAAGTTCAGTTTCCAGCTGATTAAGTTTCTGCCCAGTCAGCAATTCTTTAGTTTCAGCATCATTAGTAATAGACTTGATGAAATAATCCGAAGTGACCGACAACTTATTATGACTGAATTCTAAAATGATCTCTCGTCTACCAGGCCCCTGAGGGCCATGTTCATCAAAATACTTAACAAAAGCTCTCAATTCTCGTTCATACTCATTAAAACTCCTAAATTCTCCATTTTTCAGTTTCTGGTCGACAGAGTAATAAGTCTGGTTGATGAACTCCACACATCGCTTTTGACATTCAAGAGCGTTATCATTTTTTATAGCAGAATAACTGCCTTTCAACTTTTCAATCAATTCTTTTTTAAAGAACTCTTTTTCTTCTCCGATTGAGCGCTTTTCGAAAAGGTTCTCAGCTGCAGCTTTTGAGTCTTTATGGATTTGCTTCAATTCTTCCTCGTCCATTGGGAAGTGGCTTGAAAGTGCCTCGTTTAAAGTCGCTTCATAAAGGTTTAGAGAGTCCTGCAGTGCTCTGTTGCATTCAGTCTTGCAGATGTAAGTCCAGGCGTTCTCTATCGTCGGCACTGCTCCTTTATTAATGGCTGTTATGTAGTTTTCAATTAGCGTTGCAAGCATGAAACCGTTCAAGGGTTTATTATTTAAGGTCTTGGCTTTCAACTTCCCTAAAATTTTCTTCCTTAAAGACATCACCTGTTCAACAAACTCCAGTCTCAAGTCCTCAAACTCAAAATCTTCCAGTCTCTGGAGCTGATCCTCTCTAATAGTCGGCCTAACCAAAGTACAACAATCCCTATCCTTGAAAAACTCTTTCAAAAGTCTCCTAATTCTATTTTTATCCTCAACCGAGTCAGAAAATCCTTTTTGTGGTTGAAGTGCTTTTTCCAGATATTCTTTCGGAGTGATACTTTCCCCTTCAGAGTCGACAAGTTTAAGCGCGAAGTCTCTAACAACCCACAAAAAGCTAGGAAAATACATTGCATAGTCAGCACTATCCACTTCATGCTGTTGAGACTTGATATGAATATGCTTAGTCAAGTTGACAACAAGACTCAAGTTCTGAAGTGCAGTCTCGTCAATTGAGCCTACCGAGTTATAAATAAAATAAGACGAGATCAACACGGCCATCGCGAAAATCCTCGTGTCATGGTCCGAGTCCTGGTCCAGGGCGCCGATGCCTTCTGAGTCTAAAACGACAACAGTACACTTCTCACCTTCGCTGGTGGTCCCGGAGATGGGCTTGCCCCAGATCCAGATGCCTTTGGTGCAGGGGTTGACTGTCGGACCCACGCCGAAACCTGTCTTCCGGTTTAAGATTATCCGGTTCAGAAGGTAAGACTTTCCCGTTCGGTAAAGACCTGCAACACCGATCACGGCGATTGGTGACTGAAGCGATCTCAGATAATCCAGTCCTTCTTTGTGAACTTCGTATTTTGAACCTTGTTGGGTTATTAAAGGGATTGGGCCTTCCTTGTAAGTGTAGTCAGATGTTGATACGATATCTGACAAGTCGAGTTCCTTGTTTTTCGAAGCCATTTATAAAGACATTTTTCTTAGATTGCCGCTTGAAGGGAGGATGGAGGAGTAGGAAGGGTGAAGGGATTTTAAGGGGTTGGGTTTTGAGATTGGAAGGGAGGGTTGATTAGGAGTGGGTTTATGAGGGAGAATAGTATAGGCTTTTTTTTGAATTGGAGTTTATGATCATTGTTTGTCGCCATTTTCTATTGGCGGGTGAAGAGGAGATGAAAGATGTAAATAAGTGGTTTTGGATTATAGTTAATGGGGAATAAATTGTTTTCTGTGTTTTGAATGATTTTCAGTTTTTTCTTATTCAGTTTGAATGAGGTTTAGAATAAATATTTCAAACAGAACGCGCAGCTAATTTTATTATCTAACTAAACATACTGATATTGAATTCAGTCCCTAAATGACTCAAAATATCTTGAATGCTCTGCAAGGCAGTCATTCTTTTATAATCCTCATAAATAAACAAGCTCCTTTCCTGAATCTCTTCCGAAGCGCTTTGCAAAAACACTTTCCAACCATTAACATCAGAATTCCCTGCAAAAAGCACATTAAAAACAAGATCAACAATCCTAAAACTGATCAAAAACGCTTTAAAGCAGCTTAAAACCATTTTCTGTTCCATTGAGCATTCAACTCCATTGACCATCCCGACTACCTTCACATCACTTCTCGGAAAACTTTTAGCAACAATCCAGCTTCTTTTAATCCAATCAATTCTAAAACTTTTCCAATCATTCAAATTGCCAGCAACCATCTGAGCAACGAGCTGTAAAAAAAGACTCTGAGGTTTACCGCCATTACTTTTCCCTAAACTTTCCCTGATTTCTGCAAGAAATCCTTCAGCCTGTTCCTTTTCCTCTTCCATTAAAAAGTAGATCATTTGTATCAAATAAGGAATAGCTTGCATGTTATGTTCAGGGCCACCTCCACGACTTTCCCTGCTGAAGCTTTCCTCAAAGGCGAATTTTTCAATGATAAGTTTCAAGTCATAGACTTCATTGATGAACCTGCTGTCGACAGTGCTGTAAGAGGAGAACATCCATTGAAGGCCACTTGCGTAATCATGCTTTGGTATCTGCGGTCCCCAGATGGGAAACCAGTTATTACATTTGGTGTGTTGATTGCGAATCGTTGCACCTTCCCACTCGGTCTTCGGCTTTCGCATTGATTTCTCAGCGCGGGCAGCCTCTTTGTGGCATTGAAGGTGAATCGCGTTGAAGTGCGTCACAAGGCTCATCACATGCAACAGGTCGCCTTGAGATGTGTTTTGAGGCACACTTGACACGAAAATGTAAAAACCAAGCAAGTCATCTGGCCGAAGCTTGTAACCTTCCTTGCAGATCACACAAGTCAGACCTTCTTCTTCCTCTAAAAGCATGTCAAAAGTAGACACTATTTGGAACTGCTTTAATATCTCTTCTTTTTTCTTTAAGGCCTTGTCTCGACGTTGCTCGTCTTCGTTTGATGTCATGATTTGAAGAAGGTCTGCCACTGCTGGGTTCGCCTTTTCTCGGTCTTGTAGAACTGCTTCGATGAGGCATTCAGCGCAAGGCCCGATGCCGTTTGGGTCGTTTTTCATTTTGAATATTTTTTCAAGGACCTTGGGACTGAGGAGTTGTTGGGAGGAATAATGAGACCTTACGAGTCCTTTGAGAATTTTCAGTAAAAATTTGGTGACTTCTGGACGGGAATGAGCCTCAATCATTGCAAAGACCTCGCATAAGGACTTTGTCACCCCTGATGCTAGAAATGAGTCTCGAAGGGTGCTGTGAGAGGCTTGAAGAGACTCAAGCATGTTTTCTATGTGACTTGCTGCTTCGGGCAAGTTACTGTGAAGAAGATCGCTTATGTTGATGTGGGATTTGAAGTAATCTACTAGTATACTGCAGGCTTCTGAATTGTTTTGGCAGAGAAATGGTAGGATTGGACTGATTTCCATCAGCGAGGACTGATGGGTTTTTAATAAACTTAGAATTAGAGATATGGAGTCAGATGTGCTGGATATGTAAGGTTGTACACTTGGATCGCTTATCAATTTTTCTAAAATTTTTAGGAGTTGTTCTGTGTTTTTCTGTGAGGTGTTCATCATCTTTAGCAAAACAGGTACCCCTCCTACCTGACAAAGTGCAGCACGGTTACCTGAAATCTGACAAGAATAAAACAACAAAGTCAACACAGACCCTGTAAGTTCCTGACTTCCCGCATTCAGCAGTTCAAGCAGATACTGCATAGGTCTAAATCCAAAAGCTCCACTAGTCAAAGTTTTAGTGATGCTATACTTAAGCTCAGGGTCAACACAATTCAAATCATCTCCACTCAGAGTATCAACAATATCTTCAGTAGCTTCTCCATCAAGTCCAGCAAGTCGAAAAGTGACGACCATCTGAGGCAGTTCTTCAGGGCTCAAGTCATTCAAGGCCTTATTGACGAACTTAGGATTAGAAGGCCTGACACTAGGCCAGTGAACATTTTCATAGACCTGGTGGATTTTCAAGTTCGGACTGATGATCTGCCCGGCGACGAGCAGTTCCAACAAGTCAGGGTCACTGAGCTCCAGGTCTTTGCAGATTCTTTTCCTGACATCAGCCATCAAAGGTCCGATTTCTGTTGAGCTATAAGGATTTTTCTCAATATTTCCCCTGATAAACTCTTCTTGAGTCATGGACTTCTCAAGTCTCATGTAATAAACAGGTTCAGGCTTCGTCGGTTCAACGACTCGAATGATCTGCTGCACCAGGAAGACCTGAGCGAGTACATCGTTGTTGATCCCGATAAGCGCTTGAACGCATTCTTGCAAGAAATTCAGTCGCTGGTCTTCAGAGCAGTCCATATGAAGATGATCGAAAAGTTTTTCTAGGTATTCTTGGCTCTCGCTTATCACTTTGTTCTTCACGAACTGGATTTTTCGCACGTTTAAAAAAGAACTGATTATCAAATTCGCTAGTTTCTGGTTGTTTAAAAGATGACGGCCCCAGTTCTCGCTTAGGTCTGTTAAAAGATGTAAAAGACAGGCAAGGCCATGTCCTAGTGAAATGTTTACAACGAAGGCACCTCTTGTTCTTGCTTTTTCTTGTTGAGCGAGAATGTCTTGAACACTTTTAGAGGTTTCGGTTAAGAGTATCTCGAGGATTAATGAGTGGTTTTCTTGGAAGTCTTCTAGAAGTTTTGAGAGAACTGTGAAGTAGTAGTCTGCACCTTGATGGCAAATTGAAAGGGCTTCTGGAAGAAGTTCGAGCATTAGGTAAAGACAGTCTGACCATAAACCTGAACCGGCCAAACAACAGATGATCATACGTGACATGTCCTGTACTCTGACTGATGAAGAGTAGAGAAGACAGTCCAGCAGCCAGTTGTGAGGAAGCTTGACGTGTGTTGAAGGATTGACATTGGCCTCTACTCGTGTTTTCCAATCGTTAAAAGACGTTTTCCCGCTTTGCCAGTCGTCGTATAGCCCTGAAAGACATGATGACTGAATTGACTTCAAGAACAAATCATTCGAATTCGTCTCACTTTCAACATTCTTCATAAGTGCCGGGTTGTTTAAAAAGAACTCAACTGTCGCCGGGTCATAATCACCTTGAATCGACCCTGGCTTCAACACAAGGGTTTTAAAAATCATGTCGAGTATCATGTCTAAGAAAAGAGCTAAAGTGTTTGAAACTTTCGAGTCTTCCCAGCTTTTATCTAAGATAATGAAGAAAATCTTCCAGAACTCTTTGAGGACTGAATTCCAGATTAGGTCGGAGTGAGGGTCTTCGAAGTTCATTTTCTGGCTGAAGTACTCGCAGGTAAAGTCGAGGATTAAATGGATTTCTTCTAATATGCTTGGCTCGAAGTAGGACTGGAAACGCATCACGGTCTCGAGATGACTGTTGACGATGTTGTAAAGTCTTTCGATTGCTTTTTCTTCTTGTAGAGCTAGGTGGATTATTAACTTTTTACCCTTTTTTTTTAGTTTTTGACTGTAGCTGTGGATTATGTATTGCACTGTTGTTTCTATTATGCTGTACTGGTTTATTAGGATTTTTATTAGGGAAGGGTTGTTTAGAGAGATCAGACCTTTTAGAAGGTTACTCACGAAACTGAAGTTGCAACCGTAACAACTTGTTAGGGCGTCTTGAGAGGAGACGTTTGAGGAGGAGTAGCATGAATAGTTCATTATTGCTGTTCTTAGTAATGCCACTGATTTTACACTGATCATCATAGAATAATAAGAATCCTGGTACTCGCGAACAGTATTAATCAAAGAATAAAGAACAGGAGACAATTCCTTTCCACTTTCCTCTTTAAGCTCCTTCTTCGAGCTTTCCCCTTTAAACTTGGCAATAAAAGAGTTAAGAATTTCCCTATATTTCGGTAAATTCTCATAATAATTCTGAATAACTCCTAAATGTCCATCAACTTCTCTAGCAAGTTCCTGAGCCTCAGCTTCACAAGCAACACTTTCACAGATCGCATCAAGAGTATACTTCACAAAAATATCAACTTTCGAGTATCTTCCTTCTCCACATTCATTACAAAGAAAAGCATCAAGACTTTCATAATTAATATTCCTGCACTTAAAGCATTGATTCGCATTTTCTCCACAAGTGCAAAGTCCATATCGATCTTCAACAGTTTTGCTGCATCTCGGGCAGGTCATGAGTTCTTTATCATTTCCAATTGAAATTCCTACAACGTTTCCTTTTCCATCGAATTTTTTCCCACTAAGAAGAGTGTACCTGCCTCTTGGAGCTACATATCGAGGTTGGTAAAAATGGGGAAAGTCTTCTTGAAGCATTCGAATAACAGCAACTGTTTGAAACTTGACTTTTAAGTTCAGCATAATGGTCGGAATGTCTAAATCAATGTCAAGGGTATTCGATGATGCAGGTTTAACTTTGACAGTTTTAATTAGAGCCCAGACTTCATTGTTATGTTTTAAATCAGCCAGGTCTCTGTTACTTGTATTACAAAAGTAAAGAGAAACTCCAATAACTGCCTTTTGTCCTCGAATTTCACTGATTTTTATAGAAATTCTTGAAACTTTCACAGGGTTTTTAAACCTGACAAAATATGCGTTTTCTGAAAATCTCATTTCACTTTGCAGGTCATTAATTTTGACCTGTTCTAAATTCGTGTAATTCGTATCAAAGCACTTTAAACAAGGTTCTCGTTCAAGTAAAAACCAATGAAATCCGTATTTCGAGAACAACTTCTGAAGTTCTCCATAAGTTTCATTATCAATATTGCTAGAAAGTTGTTTGCATGAGTTTTCCAGTCCTTTGATGACCCCTCGACTGAACTTATCCTTCAAGTCCTGATTATAAACCGAGTTTCCAGCAATAGTCATGAAGTTCATAATGAAATAAAAAGAATTACTTCCAAGATTCGGCAGGGCTTCAAAGTAATGAAGCATGATTTCTTCAATCTTCCGACAAACCTTTTCAGAAGCTTTGCTGCTTAAGTTATTCAACAGGTCAGCAGACTGTTTAGAAAGCTCCGGGTTTCCAGTGAGAGTCAATTTGCTCATGAGGTTAGGAACAACAGCTTCTAAAAACTGCTCCCAAAGCACAGAGACACTAAATTCAAGTTCAGCTGAGCGATCCTGAACACTAAGCACTTTATTCACAATGCTCAGACACTCTTCACTCGCCTGGTCATTCAGGTTAAGTGCGATTTTAATGAAAGTTTGAATAAATTCATGAGTTCTCGTGAAGTGATAGCTGATTCCTTTCCAGCTATTCTCAGAATTTCGGATACAGTCTTGAATAGCTTTAAATTCTTTTAACAGGAAAAGACTTTCATTGTATTTGAAGTTTTTAAAGAAGTTATTCCGAGCACTGGCCTTCTGAATGACTGAAAAGTGGTAAAAGACCTTTGCCTGATTTAAAGTGCTGAGGTAGTCGCCAGGTCCATCACAGAGTAATTCCAAGAGACTTTCACTTGTGCCTTTGACGAAGAGCAAGGAAGGTTCCAAGACGATCTCCAAGAGCAGGGCTTTCCACTCGTCATTGACAAGGAAGCTGACTTCTGTCATGTCTTCGCCTTCAACAACAGTGAGGAGGTTGTAAGCGAAGTCAAGCAAGTTCTGAACAAGAAACTGGTCATTCGGCTGCTCGAAGACTTCAGAGTCAATGACTCCTTCCCACTCGCTCGCCAACAAAGGGTCCTCCGGTTCCGGCAGTCGTGAAAGCGAGTTGCTTTCCGCGACTTCAACGAGGAACTCATGATGATAAACAGCCCATTGACTGCCTTGGCCATTTTTGAACTTCCAGACAAGCATTTGAAGTTTCTGCAGAACAGTGTTTAAAATGTCGGAATCGAAACAGTTGAGAAAGGCAAGAACTACTGTTTTGTGCATTTTTCGCATTTTTGAGTATTTTTCTTCTTTTGGACGGTGGTAGGAGATCAACAGGTTGCAGAACTGTAAGAAAAATAACCGGCCTTGACTGGGACTTGAAGTGTCGGATTTCAGAATCTCGCGATGCACGGCTGATGTTATCAGGGAAAAAAAACTGAGGTCTTCTAACTCTCCTCTTAAGAAGATCTTTTCGAGGAAGAGCATTAACTTGTGCAATAAGGAGAGAATTCCGTTTACTTTGCTTAACTCGCCTGACCAGTCCTTGCATAAGGCTTGTAAAAGTGATTTTAATAGGCTTTGAGAGAAGATGCTTTTTTCTGAGGTTTCTTTTATTATAAAGATCTGGATCAGCTGTGATACGATGTTGTCTGCCGCTTGGTAGCCTTTCACTTGAGAAGAAGCCATCGATGTTTGAACCTTCTTCAGCATATTAAACGTCTTTTGAATCACTTGTTCTTTGAAGAAAACATTCTCATTACAGAGAAGGTCAAGGAAAATATCAGTTGAATAGCTGCATACTTGTAATTCAGTCACTGCGAAAATTAAAGTAAGAAACTGTTCAATCATTTTTAATTTGTTACTCGGCATCATGTGCTCATTCAAGATTTGCAGGGTTTTCGGGTAACATTGCATAACATACACAAACATGCTAGAAGCACTTTCAAACAACCTACAAAGTGTCTTCAAAGCGATTCTACAACACTCCTCACTGGGCAGTGAAGTATTCACCAGCGACCAACAAATAACCAAAGCCTTAGCCCCAAGATAAACAAATCCCGACTCCAAAGCAACCAACAAAGCCTTCAAAGCCTGTCGAAGAGCAGCTATTCCCACATTAACCTTCGAAGAAAAAACCTGCAAAGCGACCCTTGCTAAATTTTCCAACAACTCATCAGAAAGATGTAAATTCGTGCAAGCAAGAGCATTTAAAAACACGACAAGACTTTTACAACTTTGATTTTCAAGCATAGAAAGTCTACTTTTCCAATTCTGATACTTGTAAAGCACTGGAGTAGTCTGAACACTAGCAGACCCGCTTTGAATCCTTGCAAGTTCTCCAAGTTTCTGTTCAAGGCTATACCCGCTCTGGTTAATTGCAAAGATTTCAAAGCTGAACAAGCGAATCGGGTACCTTGCAGGGTTTGGCGCGTGGATTTTGATAGTCACTTGTTTTTGCAAATAGACTTTAAGGATTTCCACGTCAGTCAAGGGGATGTCGTACCATCTCTTCTGCCCCAGGACTGAACTCACCTTTCGGTTGAGGATTTCAATGTAAGACCCGGAGCCAGCCTCCATGAAGACCTTGAACCCTGCCAAAAGCAGCGAGTTGAAAGAGTTTCCTTCGAGAGCCACTGTCAAGGTCACTGTTTTCGGGTCGGCCAACATCGAACTGACGAGTCCTGGGTTTTCATTATTTCTATCGTGAGTCAGTTTTTCTATTGCAAGTTTGCTACTTCCAAAGATCTGCACCGGGTCACCTGAAAGTACGACTTCGTATTTATTCACACCTGGACCTCCCCAGACTCGCATACCGTTCAAAGCGATGCACTTTTCAAAGAAAGTGACTGACATTTTTACTGATTTCGGCAGGTAACATAGTTGAAGCCATGAGTTTACTGCTTCTAAGTCGATGTTTGTTAGACCCACGTCTTCATCTTTGAAGATTGAGTGAGTCACAAGAGACCCGTCGTCGTTTTGGACGAGTAGAATGTTTTTACTGCCTTGGGTGTAAAGACAGATACCGTCGGCGTAGCCAACTGACTTTTTTAAGGAATGGATCACGACTTTGTTTTCTGCGATTTTTAAAAGAACTGGAGAGGCTGATACTTTTCGGGAAATTCCCACGCAGACTAAAGAATCGTCTGATGGAAGGGTGATTATGTTTGAGATTCCGCAGATTTGGGAAGATAGGTTCGTGTCTGATGCTAAGTCGATGCAGATCTCGGTTAGGATGTTACGGAGACCATGGTCTGGTCTTATTATTAGGATTTTTCCGGTTAGGTTTAGGAAGAGAAGGCGGTGAAGGTCTAACCATTCCATTGATGATATTTTGTAACCGCTCTCGATGTATGAACTTAGTTGAACTGTCTCTTGGAGGTAACGTGTCTCGTTGTAGGTTTTTAGACATTCACGGAATAGACTCCCTTTTGAACTCGAGACCAAGAATATCTCATGGTCTATTATCATATCAGTCAGGTCATTTTCCAAGCTTCTGAAAACTTGAATCGGTATCTGTATATCTTTGCTAAGGTCGAAGATTTTAAGATCTTCATTAGTACATACCGCAATCATAGTTTGTGACCTAGGAACCCACTTAACCTTAGTAATAACTTTCCTGGAATTTTCATTATTAGTAACATTAATAGTGATCTTTTTTTCAATATACCCTCGATGTTGCTTACCACAAAGCAAGATACAAGAAAGTGAATTGGCTCCAGCAACAGCAAGCAGTCTAGAATTATCAGGATTTTTAGTAACACTCAAAATATGAAAAGAAAAAACATGTTTGCATAGATACTGAATGTTTGACCTATCAATTTCAGTGCTGGTCGTGTGAAACAGTGACGAATCCACAGAAATCAATTTGTTTCCTTCAGCCATTAAAATCAAGTTCAACTCTGGACAATAAGCCAAACTGCTTCGACAGCCGGGGTACCTTGAAGCGATGTCCTTCAGTTCTTTGTGCTCGCTGTAACTTGACTTGAGACTGGAAAATGATTTAAAATTACATAAATGCTTTGATAGGTTTCTTGAACTTTCTATTGGCTTTTTTGATAACAGGTGAGTCCAGGGCTCACGGATTTCTTTTAGCTCTTGCTCGAGTTCTAGCTCTAGGAGGGTTCGTTTAACTAGCTCGAATATCGCTGGAAAGGTGTCTAGAGTGAATTGACGGGGATGGACTTGGGCTTCTGTTTTACTTTTTTTTACCTCGATGCTGCTTTTGGAACTGGGTTTTAACTCGCTTTCGCTCTCCTCGATGTCCATGTCGATTAAAATCTCTTCTTTATCCTCTTCATCATCATCATCATCAAGTTCATCAAAGTCTTTCTTATCTTCACTTCGACTAGGATCCTCATCACTTTGCATATCCAAATGAGGTGAGCTAATAGAAAACTCCGGCATATCATGAAGATCCGGAGAATAATCATCGAAATTCAGCATACTTCCAGGTAAAGCTTGGGAAGGTATAAGCAAACTTCTCGGTCCTTCATTGAAATAATTCTCCTTATCAAGAAAGTCCCTAATTTCAAGGCTGGCGCCCATGCCATACTCAATATCTTCTCGATTAAGCAGGCGAGCAGAGATATTTTTCCTTCTAGCGCCTTTCGGCATGCTTTTGCATGTGCTGTTCCCCTGATTCGCTCCACAATCACAGAAGAAGTTTGCCCTTCGAGAGTAGACAACTTCATGTCCTTTGTGACATTTCCGGGCACAGACGCTGCACATTCCTCGATTTCCGACAAGTTTGCATGAATAGCAGTAGTACCAGTGCTGCATCTCGTAATTCGTCCTTGTTCGGTTGAAGGAGCAGAACTCTTCTGTGGTTATGTCTTCTTCGTCGTATTTTTCTTTGCCGAAACCTGCTACATTCACGTTTTGAGGCTGCTTTGGAGACTCTGAGATATCTGAGAGACTCTCTACGATTACGGTGCATAGGTCAGTTAGAAGATCGAGAGGGATTAATGACTGGTTTTTTTCTTTTATGTTTTGTTCGTTTTGTTCGAGAAGGGTGCTTAACATCTGGAACACTTGCTTTTGGATTGCGGAGTGGGATGGGTTTAGCCTTGTTAGCAATATCAGCAACTTCGCACTATGGACATAATCCGATGTCACAGAAAACCAAGATTTAAACGAGTCAACAACTGAAATGAGGAGTTCAGTTTCTATAATCCTTGGACAAGTCCCAAGTAAGCCAAGCAAGGTAGAAACCAATTGAGTAGGATAAGGTGTCTGTCCAAGTACTTGCAGTATATAGTTTAAAAATATCTTAACAGCTCCAAAAGACTCATCAAATAAGTTAAACTGACTACTGGGTAAAGAAGACTCAATATAAGCCATAGTAAAATCTTCAGGAACCGCTGAAATGAAATAAGCCGGAAAAGCCTGTTCTAAAAAACTTGGACAGTCAATCGGAATAAAACTTTCTCCTTTATGAATAAACAAAAGAGTAAAAGACAAAAGCTTTTCACATCTCTGCCAACTCATTCTTTCTTCCTCAGTGATGAGTTCTTGCTGTTGTAGATAAAGCGTCAGGTTTGTTATAACTTTCAAAGCAAGTTGAGCAGACTTGAAAATAAGTGCCTTACACCAGGTATTTCTATGCAAAACATGCAAGGCCAGCCAAATCGCATACTCTTGCTCGGTAACCAGCAGCTGGGTGTAACTTTTTTGTGTCAGCCGATGCAAGAAAAAAAGCGTCTTCACCAGAATATGCGCTGGGACTTCAGAGCCCAGATGCTCTTTCACTTCTTGGAAGAATTCGCGCGTTGGGTTGGCATTCACATTTTCTTTGCCCTGTTTGGAACTTACTGAGAGAATCTTAGTGAGCTTGATCGCCAGAGTTAGTTCTTTGCTGCACGATTCCATATTTATATAGGAGGGTGCTTGATTTATATGATTTCGATTTGATGTCAGGATGGGTTTAATTTGAGTGAAATGGTGAAGAGGCTAAGAGGATGATTTTAGATGGGTTGGTTTGAGGATTTTAGCAGGATGTTAGGGGTTTTCATTGGATTATAAAGATAATTGAAACTTTTAAGTGGATTTGAATGAATGGAATATTCAAATTGGATGAGAATAAAAGTTGAATGCTGGGAATGGGGTATGGAGAGGTAAAGGTTTCAGTTGGTTTAGAGAACATCTGTGATGAAGGTGAACCTAACGATGAACTTTCCTTCACAACCATCGATTCACTGAGTGAAGACTAAAGAAAGTCTTTAGAACCAGTTATGTTTCTTCTTCTTTTGAACAAAATCTTTCATATCATTTTCCCGACGTCCTTGAAGCCGCCATGACTATTCCAGACCAAGTCCGATTTACATCAAATCCAAAGATCCAAGTAAGCAAATCCAATAATAAAATGGACTCAAACTACCAAAAGAACTCCCAAGGAGGATATTTCTGTCCAAAACGTACCCGTTCAGACAGCAACTTCCTCCGAAAGAGTGTAAACCAAAACCCATACCGAAAGCCATCAGGGCAGAAAAAAACCTACATCAAGAAGCAGAAGGCGGAAAAGTACTCAATCGACCAGATCATGCAGCTGAAGACTCACCAGCTCTCCGAGCAAGAACCTTCAGGAGTCCTGCACAAACGTCAGATCCTTGCCTCTAACAAACTGATTGACTGGCGTCTGGCTCCTAAAACAATCAAAAGCGACTTAGACTCTCTCACAAAAGGTCTCAAATCCCTTCTCAACAAACTCACTCCAACAAACCTAGACCAGATAAGTGCAAAAATCTCAGAATTGATCAATAAAGAATCATCAAAAGTCTTTTCTAATCTTTTACTGAATAAAGCTTGCATGGAGTATAAGTACAGTGAAACCTATTGTTTGCTTTCAAAAGCAATTATTTCTTTGTTTCCTTACTTTCGAGAAGATCTTTTGCTTGCTTGTCAGAACATTTTTGAGTCGAATGACTGGGAGTCGACTGATAATTGTAAAAGGAAAATGCTTGGACTGGTAGGGTTTATTGGAGAACTTATGAATGCCAGGATTCTTAGCACTAAGGTTTTGATTTCTTGCTGCACTTTACTCATTGAAAAAAATAATGAACAGGCTGCTGAAGGGGTCTGTTATTTGCTTAGTGTCTGTAGTGGAGCCTTTTCTAGTAAGTATAAAGAATTAGCTCATAACTTGATTAATCGATTGCAAGAACAAGCTGCTAAGTTTTCTTCAAGGATTAGGTTTCAAGTTTTGGATTTGATTGAAAGTAGCAAAATTCATACTGTCATTTTTCAACAGAAGGAGAAACCGCAGAAGTTGAGGTGATTAGGATTATTAAATAAGGGAGAGGTTTTTGATTGATATTTTACAGGGTTTAAGGTTTGATATTCACTTAAATTATAAATGATTTTACATTGAACTAACATTTTCATCACTCGCAATACACTCTTTCGAGTTTTTTCTCCAAACAATTTTTTTTCCAATCATGATTCCAAGTCGATCAATTGAATTTCTCAGGATCTACTTAAAAACTACCTTAACTCTTAATTCAGCTTGAGAAATATCCTGTTGTTCAACAATCTGAAATTGATTTTGAAAACCCAAAATTTTTTTCTGCAATTCCGCAATTTGTTTAACAGGATTTTGAATTTTTCTGAACTTTTCAAATAACTGAACATGCAAAATTTTCGATTTATTCAAGTAAAATTTTGTCATTAAATTTGATTTTTTTACATGAAACAAAGAATTAAGATCTTCAATCATTTTTTCAGTTTCTTGAGTCTTTTCTTCAACCCGGTCCATGCAATTTTCAATGTTTTTTATGATTCCATCATTAGAATTCACTTGACTTTTGATCATTTCTATTATTTCTTGAGCAACACCTAATTGATACGAGTTTAACTCCAGATGCACAGGAGGACTTTCATTGATTTTCGACTTCAAGTTGTTGATTTGCAGTTTTAGTCCTTCTTCACTCGACTTATTCCCAGAAAAAACACTCAAAGCATTAATCTGCAGACTTTTTAATGCATTTTGAAGAAACTGCAGCTGTTTTTCAAGATTTACATAATTAATTGACCCTTTATTCACTTCTTTCCTTAAAGTTTCTAAATAATTTTTCTTAACTTTACATTTTTTTTCTAGTTCCAACAAATTTTTGTCTTGATAGTTTTTTTTATCAAGCCCTTCTTGAAAATCATTTATTTGAAGTCTTTCAATTTCCAAGTTCAAATCAAATATATTAGAATGCAGCAAGTTCCCCTTAAAGTAAATTTTTTTTATTTCGCGATTTTTGTTGAAAACGAGCTCTTCAAGTTGAGTGATTTTTTCGTATTTTTCACTTAATTCCTTGGAAATCTCAGAAATTTTTTTTTTTATCTTCATTCCAATATTTTTTTCATCAATTAAAATTTGCCTGATTTTCCCGAGTTCTCCTGAAGTTTTTTTAAAGATATCAGAGTCCATCTCTTCTCCGCTGTCACTCGAGTTAGTGGTTTGGGTGTTAAACTCTATTTTACAGTCGAAAGGAACTTTCACTGACAAGTTTTGAATAGTTTTTCTTATCGGAGGAACACTTTGAAGCCAACTGGAAGACTTGACCATCAAGATATTAAACCTTAGTCCCAAGTCCTTTTCCAGCATTCTACAAATCAAGTCCTTCGCCAAAACTGGAGTCTTTAAAGGAAACTGGAAATTTCCTTCAATAATAAGTTTAAATAAAGAGTTCTTATCAGGTGACTTGAAAGGAGGTTGACCGACAATCATTTCATAGAGAAGTACTCCAAGACACCAGATATCAATTCCCAAATCATGTCCTTTTTTAAGCAGCATCTCAGGTGACATATATTCCGACGTCCCACAATAAGTCTTGCGAAGAGAATCAGGTTCAATATAATTCGCACTTCCAAAGTCAATAAGTTTCACTCGCTGCTCATGGTCAAGCATTATATTTTCTGGTTTTAAGTCCCGGTGCACTATGGGTGGAGAAAAAGAATGAAGGTACTCAATCGCTAAGACAAGTTCTCTTAAGAACTGAGCTGCTACACTCTCTGAAAATGATCTTTCTCTGTATAACTTGTGGAATAAAGTACCTCCTTCCATCAGTTCCATGATTAAGTAGTAGTTTCGGTCATCTTCGAAGTGAGAATAAAGCTTTATTATATGAGGATGGGAAATTTTGTATAAGAGTTCAACTTCACGGAAAAATTGGGAAAGGATTGGCTTTACTTTGGACTTTTGAACTTGCTTTATTGCGAAGGTTTTTTCTGATTTTTTGTGCTTTACTCTCCATACATTACTGTAAGATCCGTCGCCAACTTTCTTTATGAAGTCAAAGTCAGACTTCTTGGAAATACGGTTGTCGTTTTCTATGAACTCTGGGGGTTTAAATAGAGACTTAGTTTGTAATCTTCTCATATTTATTTTGGATTATTTGGATTTTATTACGGGGAAGGGTTTATTTGAATTTTGGAGTTGGATCACTCATGGGTTATATTTAAATTATAGTCGTGGGAGAATCGGCATTATCAGTTTTTTCATATTATTGTGTTATTACAAGTTTGATAAAACTATTATTTTGATTGATTCCATGTATTTTTTTCATTAAGTTAGAAACTCCCTTTTTGCGTACCTCGAGAAATGAAATAATCCATTCAAACCTCAATTAATGCCAAAAGAATGACTATCATCTTAAAATTCTTTATTCAATTAAATAAAGTGAAAATTGATTAAGATCAAATCTCAAGTTTATTTTATATCATTCAGTTTGATAATATAAATATGCTTTATTTTTTCCAAATATAGATAAGTTAATCAAAGTATCTCATTCTTGGATATTTTATGATAAGAACAATATTTTACTGTTAATTCTAAACAATACCTGCAAGCCAAAATACATGCATTATAAATTCCTCATCTATTAGATATTGATAACTTTTTGAATTTTTACTAAATTACTATAAATTAAATAAATCATTTTCTGAACTAATTAAATTACTTTTGAATGTAAATATCAACAAGTGCCTTTCAATACCTATAAAATTTCTTCAATATAAAAATCAGCCGATAATCCTTCCTTCTACAAAGATCAGTATAAACAAATGAATTCTTTTCATTGAGAATCTGACTGAAAGAATCAGAATTTCCAAAGATGCAAACTTAAAATTATGATATTCCCAAAAATGCAAAAAAGGCGCATTTTAACTAATACAAAATTCCAAAAAGAATCACCAGAAGTACTTGCCAAGCATAGACTAGCTCCAAAGAACTACAGTAAAAATATAAGATAAACTAAAATGATCAAATCAAACAAATCTTAATGAACTAATAGGAAATGCTAAACTTTTAACTATCTATCCCATCTTGTAAAGAAGCACTGCAATTTGCTTTACATAGAAAAAAATAAAATGTTTTGCTTGGTAAGAGACATGACCGCTGAAGCTTTTGCCTACAACGCAATTCCAGCAGGGTTGATATTTATTGTCAAAGTACTTCTTAATAGCCTTAGAAATGTCTTTTTCACTATGAGCAGCTTCAGCAGCATTACTTGCTTCACGAATAGCTTCATCTTTCATGTCGTCTGGCATTTCGCATATCTCGATCTTTTCTGCCATATTATATAACTGTTGACTACAATAAAACTCTTCCTAATCAAATCCTAAAAATTCTAAAACATCCAAAAATCAAAGAAAAAAATAAAACATCATCAAAACTATAAAAAATCCCCAAATTAATAAATCAAATTTTCACAAATCTCAATTATTTCAACTATTCTCCAAAAAAAACAATTCCTACGCAAATTCCTAAAAAAATTCATAAAAACCAATTCTCTAAAATCCCCAAAAATCCAAAAAAATTCTAAATACAAAATGTCACATCTTGAAAAAGCCTTACAAGAACTCTTCCCAAGCAACGACCCTCTCGACTCTTTAAACTTCGACCCAGTTTCCTACATCAACTCTTTATTTCCAACCGAGCAGTCCTTGATGCACATCGAGTCAAAAAAGCAAGAACTCCAGCAAGACAGTGACCGAGTATCTAAAGAACTAAGCGAAATTGTGAAGTCACAAGCAAAACTAGGAGAAAAGACTCAAAACCAGCTGAAATCATCCTACTCAGCGATTCAAGAGCTTCAGTCACGAGTGAATCTAATGCGAGAAAAAGCAGAGACCTCTGAATACATGGTCGAAGAAATCTGTAAAGACATCAGAAGTCTCGACACAGCAAAAAAAAACCTAACAAAAACAATAACTTCCTTAAAGCGCCTTGCAATGCTTTCACATGCGATTGACCAGCTTCAAGAAAGTTCATCTTCAAGAGACTACCGAAAAGTCGCCGCTCTTCTAAACGCGAGTACAGACTTATTGCTTCAGTTTTCAGATTTAAAGACGTCGAAAATGGTTTTTGACTTAAGAAAAAAACGTGAAAACATCGTGAAAGATCTCAGACTTCAGCTGATGGAAGACTTCAGAGATATCAAAAACGCGCCTCCTGAACTTTTAGCTGAAGCCTGCAGAGTCGTTGATGAACTCGGACTGGAGTTGAGAATGGAGATCATCAACGAGTTGACTCCTTCTTTTTTGAAGTCGTATGATGAGGTGTTTATGTTCGGGCAGATGCATTCAGGACTTGAGTTCATGGACAGGCGTTACGCTTGGCTTAAAAGGTGCTTTCGGGAATACACCCAAAACTACCAAAATATCTTCCCTGATGCTTGGCAAGTCCCTGCTTTGATCGCTAAAGAATTCTGTGACAAGACTCAAAAACATGTGAATGACCAGCTGGAAAAACATCATGTTGAAAGCTCTTTGATGGTCTCTGCACTTAAGAAAACTTTGCAACTTGAACAGGAAATCAGTAAAAAGTTTAATGCTCATCATATACTTGCTAGTAAAGCTGTTAGTTTGCAACTTGGAGAGTCGCTTGGGGGATATGAAGACGTGGTTTATATGCAAGATACTGTTAAAAATACACCAATTCCTAATTTTAATGGAATTATCAGTCAGGTGTTTGAAAATTATATGATCAAGTATGTCGACTCGGAAGAAGATAACTTGAAAAAAAGTCTGGAAAAGGAAATGGCTGATGATGTTGCGGATGAAACGAAAATTTATCCTTCGAGTATCACTCTCTTCACGGAGATTAAGAATAAGTTTGATACTTGCTCGAGTTTTAATACTGGAAAAATCTTGGCTGACCTTTCTCAGAAGTTTCTTGTGGTTTTGGCGGTTTATAATGAAAAAATCGCTTTAAGACTACCGAAAAATGAGAGACTTGGCAAAGTTTTGGATGGGGAAGAAATTTCGATTGCTTTTGTTATTAATACTGCTGAGTATTGCAGAAGTACTATTTGTGAGATGGAGACAACGATTCGAGCCAAACTTGAGACCCTTTACGACATCGAATGCTACAAAGAAAAAGGTCTATTCGCTGAGTACTCCCTATTTAGACTAGCAGTAAAAGGAGTTCAAACCCTCTTACAAGTATTCGAGCTAAAAATCGACCCTCACTTCTCAAACATGACAAAGCTCGACTGGAACCTGGAAGCGGTAGGTGACAAAAGCGACTACATAATGAAAATCTCTGAAATTCTAGTAAAATTCTGCAAAAACATCCAAAGTGTTTTAAACGAAGACTACCTTCTCAACTTTTTCAACAAACTAGCAGAGTATTCCTTATAAAGGATGATAAGCAGTAAATTTGTAGGAAACGTTTACAAATGCAAAAAAATTGGAGAATTCGGGGCACAACAGATGCAACTTGACTGCTTTGAACTGAAGACAAAACTTCTGAATTTAAACAAGGCAAGTTCGACTTTTACCATGATTGTCAATCGAATGTTTCAGAAGCCGGAGTCATTACTTAAAGTCATCAGCAGTCCTTTAGAGAACATTCAAGAGACTTACAATGCTTTGATTGAAAGTCCTAATCAGCAAGACTTGGAAAAAATTCTTGCTTTGCTTGCTCGAAAGGTAGAACCTGCTGATAATAAGGTGAAGAAGTTCAGATAAAGTTAATTACGTTGAATTAAGTTCCTATTTTTTCATCTGTTTTGCAACAGATCGCTTGAAAGGTTGATAAAATCTTGGCTTACTGGCTTGTTTCCCTTTCGGAAGGTTTGCCTTTGGGATGTCACTGGACGGAGCTCTTGGACCAAGTTTTTGGTCTTTTGGTTTACTTCTTTGATTATGGATGAGATGCTGATGTCTTTGGCCCGTCTATGCTTGCTAGCATAAGCAACATCATCATCAGCCTGCTTCGGAACAACAGTCGGCATAAACAACTTAACCTTCGTCGCTCCACATTCCTCATTCTGACTAATCCCATGTCTGCTACTTTCAGTCGAACCTAAAAGACTATCAACCGGTTCATTATTTCTAGACTTGACATTAAATTCAAAATCCGGAAACAAAGGATCATCAACAAGTCTTTCCTGTTTAAACAATTCAAAATTAACACCCACTTTCAAATACTCAGAGTCAAAATTGCTATGTCTGAAATTAGGTCGATAAGGTGGAATAAGTCTTCGATTTTTCACTTTGCTCCAGCTGATCCCTTTAAACCAAGGATGCATTCTAATTTCTTTAGTCCCCAGGGAGTATCCTAAGCGACTTTCAGGTTGTTTATTCAGAAGTTTTTCGAGTAGGTCTTTGCAGTTTTTGCTGATAAAACTAGGAATTGAAAGACTGCTGTTTAAAATGTTTGAGTACATCGAGGAACGGTTCTGACTGTAGAAAGGAGGAACTCCTACAAGCATTTCGAAAAGCAAGGCGCCGATACTGTAAAAGTCAACTGCCCGGCCGTGGCCTTTCCCTTGCAGCATTTCAGGACTCATATATTCAGGAGATCCACAAAAGCTAGAACTAAGGTCAAAGGCTTTGATATTCTGCTTTGATAGTCCAAAATCAGTGATTTTGATATGTCCGTCTAAGTCGAGCAAGATATTCTCCGGCTTTAAATCACGATAAGCGATATCTTTTCCATGCAAGTACTCAAGTCCGATCAAGATCTCTGAAATATAAAATCGAGCTTGTTCTTCAGTGAACCTTCCAAGATTATGCAAATGGTAAAAAAGTTCTCCTCCAGGACAAAAGTCTAAAACCAGATGAAGTTCATCTTTCTACATAAGCCTTACCGTCTGATATGCCCAGTGTAATTTCACAATAAAAGGACTGTCAGAGTCCTTTAAAATATTTCTTTCAGTTAAAATCTGCTCAATCTTGCTTTCATTGATTAGCAACTGTTTGTTCATTATCTTGACAGCAAATAATTCTCCAGTGTCTCTTTTGCGAACCTGCATCACATTCGAAAAACCTCCCTTTCCAATGTATTTGACTGGAAGAAAACTGTTCGGACCCATGTCCTGTCCAGGGTCTGATAAATATACTGGGTTTAGCACTTCTTTATTCTTGAAAGGAATCAAGTTGCGTTCGAAGTTCATTAACCAGCAGTCTAATGCTTCTAGGTTTTTGTTTGACTTCAGGGCGATGATTGAACTGTTTGCTAACAAACGGATGGTCTCGGATAGGAGCCAGCCACAGGTCATGGTGTCGTCCCCGATATCGATTTGGTATTCTTCAGATTCACTTTGAATGATCAAAGTTTTAGCCTCAGGCACAGACTTGACCTTCGACCCTGACAAGTTGTGGGTGTGCTTTGAAGAAACTGATCTTTGCAGGTTAAGAGATGGCTGCGAAATGTCCTGGCCCATTTTTAATAGTTTAGGATCCTCGAATATATTCACGCATGTTACATAATGGAATGTCGATCCACAAAGCGAAGAAGTTGTACAGGTATAGCGTCGATGATGTCATTTACGACTCTCGACCTAAACTTGTAGTTCAAGATCATTTCAAACATCTGAGAATGAACAGAAAGAAAGAACAGATGCAGGAGGGTAAGTAAGAGGTAGACTATTATACTGAAGTTGAAAGAGAAAACAGAATTTTACTTGAGAAGATCAGAAAAATTATGAAGTCGAATAAACATTCTTATATTCCTTCTAATAAAGAATTTTTAACACCTAGACAACCAAGAGCTCTAAAAAAACCTGAAGTTCCGAAATCTTTAATGGTGAAAGACTCAGTTTTGAACTTTTCTGATGTTTTGAGGACTCCGAATACTGGGAAAAGTACGAGTTTTGAGGATGGACTGCTTTATTATAATCAAAGTCAGTCTGTTGCTGTTGATCGTCCTAGAAGACTTTCACCTCTTGTTGTGGATATTAAGGAAATGGTTTTTCAGAAAAATGTGCAGATTGATGGAAGGTTTTTCTCTGTTGAGATTATTAAAGGGAGGAAAATTTATAAGGTTACTGCTAGTGATGCTAAGACTTTTACTACTTATAGCATTGAAATTGATAAAAAAGATGCGATTCAGTTTATGGGTGGACGTGAGGATTGGGATATGCTTGTCAGGCTGTTGCACTTTGAAGGAACTGAACTTTCATTATATAGTGAACATTATAATGATTATTGATTAATTTAATTGAATTTTAGATTACAATCAGGATCTTAATTATTTAACACAAAAATGTGTAAAAACTATAATCCATAATTTTCACTATTTACTGAAAAATATCTTCATACAAATAACAATTTCAACAAAAATTACTTAAGCCTGATTAAATAAATTAGAGTGCTTTCGGAAAAAGTACTTTTTCTTCAATTGACTGAAACTCTCAAACCGTGACTGTGCAGATGAAAGGTTATGAGAAGAAATCTGATGAAAAGCGCCGAATTTGTACTTTTTATAAACCTTAGGTTTAATTTGTCCGAATTTCGCATTTTTCGTTAAAATCTTCGAAGAAAAGTTGATCAAAGGGTCGAAAACAGGAGGAATTTGATAAGAAGAAGGACTTTTGACAATAGCGGCTTTGGAATCCTTTATTTTATGACTTTCTTTTGATTTACAGTTATTTTCCGCAAGTAGTTTTAGCCTATTTTTAATTTGTTGTTGAGTGATCAAGTCATTGCTCTGACTTCTTTTTTGCAAGCACGATTCATGATTTGCAATTTTTTTGTTAAGACTGATTTCTAAGCCAATTTTCTTGTTTGAAGGATTTTCATGAAGACTGCCGTTGGACTCCTGACTATTTCTTCGGAAGCTTTGAATTATCACAGAAGGGTTCGACTTTTTTAACTTGACTGTTTTGTGAGAATAGGAAGGGTCGATTTCTAAGTTTCGATTCGGATATTTCGCTGAAAATCTTAGATCAGGCTTTGAGAAGTAGTCGTAGGTTGGGTCGATTTCGACTTGAATCGAAATTTCATTGGTACATGTCTTCGGATTAGTCGAGGGTGTTTCAGGTATATCTGACATGATAATATTAAATATTATAAACTTCTAAGCCACTTTTTCCAATTCTCGATGATCACATTTACTTTATTCCCTTAATTTCAGTCTAACATTATAAAGATCTCCAGTCTGCTCAAATAACTTCTTAGTTAAACTAGCGAAAACAACTCTAAATCAACTCCAAACATCAAACAAGGTCTAAAGAATAATACAACTTCTAATGATTATCTAATTATTCAAGTCTCAGTAATACCAAAATATGGAAACAAGGCTGTTTAGATACTTGGAAAACCTAGAAGTGGACACTTTCTTGCTTCAAAAGATGAGTGAGATGAAGATTTCTTATAGCATTGATTACTTAACTGCTAGAAGGTCGGGTCTTACCATTGAAGAATCTCATAAAGCGATAGCTCTTACCAAGGAATTCTCTAGGTATGGGCTTGAAATCATAATTTCCAAGATAGAAGCAAGGTCAATCGAAGATACTTCTCGGGTTATCAAGCGCTGGAGAAAAGTAGTCTGTGCACCACCTACAAGAAAAATTCCGAAGTTATTTTGAACTTTTTATTAGAATAAGATTAATTGAGGAATATTATTGTTTATCTTAGCTGTTTTTCTTTAATTCTTGGGTTTTGGGAATCGACTTTAGAAGAATATGAAGAAAAATTGGGTGATTTGTTTTCTTATCAAAAATGAGAAAAAGATTTTTGATTTTTTTTAGGTGTTTTTAGGGTTTTATAGGGGTTTAGATCGGTGGAGGGGTGGAGGGGTTGGAGGACTTTTGGTTAGGTTTTAGGGATTTTAATGCTTTTGGATGATTGAAGGAATTAATCAGTTAATTGAAGGCTGAAGTATCAAGTCGATGATATTATAAAAGATTTATTATTTTCAAAGTTTTTCTCAGAATTCAACTTTCTAGATGAAATTTTTTATCATTCTGTGCACAAAATTTAAGTATGGAAAATTATCCACAGTATTTATATCTTTCATTGTACTTTATTTCTGATTCATCTCAAAGATATATTCAGTAATTTCACATGAAAAATCATAAAAAAGCATATAAAGCAGGATAAATTCCTAAAAAGCTCAATAATAAATCCATCATCTCAAAAAGACCACAAGACTTCACCAGTTTCTTTCTAACCCTATTCCCTTATCGAATCCTGAAAAACTCAAAATAACTTCACAATAAAACAAACCCGAAGTATAAAAAAACCTAAAAAACAATTAAAAAACCGCATCATCAATTCCAAAATTCATCCCATCATCCATCAAAAGATTCATTTTTAAACCCTCTCCAATCTCCCCAACCTCCAAATAAATTTTTTTCAGAATCCTTAAAAATCTATATTAATAATTTTCAGTCTTGCTTTCTCCACATCTGAAAGTCTTCGCTGATTTTATGTAAATTTTTACTAATGTCATGGAGAGGTTTAATATCTAATCGTATCCGAGATGCAGCTAAAGCTGTCATTACTTCTTGTTGGGTTTCTTTTAGAGTCAAAAAAGGAGTCATCTGAGATCGGCTTTCTTTAAATTCGAAATTTCTCATCTCAGCCTCGACTTCTTTGTATTCTTCATGGTCGATGTTGATGACCATTGAGTTGTTTTCGATGGAATCTTGAGTTTTGAATGAACTTAGTGAAACGTCTTGTTGTGGGGTACCGAAATATCCTCCTATTTCTTCTTCGGTATCAGTGCTGTCTAGTCCTTTGTACATAATTATTTATTCTGAACCATATTGGACACTGCAAATGATTTGGCTTTCGTACTTGAATAGAATTAAGTAAGAGTTACAAGAGATATGAAAATAGTTTATTTTGTTTGGGTTAAACACTTTTATTGAGGTTCTAAGAGGATCAGTGATAGATGAGAAAAGCATTATTTTGAACTTATATTATTAAACTTTTCTTTCAGTCTCTCGATCTCCAGATCGTATTTTATTTTCAAATCCGAAAACTTTTTACTGCTGTTCATTTTCATTTCTTTTACAAACTCTGAAGCAAGTTGTTTCTCTTCAAGACTTTGAACTTTATTCCTTTCAACTTCTGCTTTGAAGTACTCTTTGACAAGGTTGGTTTTATCCTTATAAAAGTTTTCAATGTTCTTCATAATCAAATCTTTTTCATACCCTTGAATTTTTTTCTCTTCAGTTTTTTTTTTCTTGACTTCGAGTTCTTTATTTTTCTTTGCCGTGGTTTTTTCCTTGAAAATCCTTTCACTTGTTTTTTTTATCAGTTCTTTTTTCACGATTTTCTGTTTTTCTTTGAGTCTTTTCACCTCTTGAAGGTACTTGCTCTCGATTATTTTTAATGACTTGGAATGTCCAACAAATTTGTTTTGGCTCAAGTCTCTTTTGGCGAATGTTTCAAGGGTTTTTTTGAACTTTGCCTTTTGTTGGATGAAAAATGCTTGGATTTCTTCTTGGTCTTTCACGCTTAACTCGCTACTTTCGTATAAAGTGATTGGCAACTTGGATGAAACCAGGGTGTAGATTGATCGGATTATCTCTTGTGAGGTTTGCTTAGAAATCTGATTAATATTGCTCGGAGTGACCGCAGAAGCCTTTCCAGACCTAGGCTTGGGAGAGGTAAGAGGACTAGACTTTTTAGACGGGTTCAAAGATTTAAGAATTGGTTTCCCCCTGAGTTCAGGTGTTTTAGGAAAGAGTTGCGAGCCAGGCCTATTGCTTTTAGGAAACTTATGTGTGATGATTTTCTTGATGATCTCATCCTGCTCGATGCTATCCGAGTCGTTTTCCGACATAACTTTATTATAGCTGAACTTTAAGAGAAAATTAATTGAGAAGGTTCAAAGGTTTCTTGACTCCCGATCGTTCAACAGCACTAGGTCTTCTTTTAAGCTGCTTCGGGTGCTGCAAGTTGAGAACAGTCTTCAAATCCGAAGGCGTATCATCATAATTGACGTTATTTTCCTTGTAAAACTGCAAACTCACCTCACGAATAAAGCAGATGTTCATCAAAATCTCACTATTCGAAGGTATCTTACTGCGGCAGTCTTCCATAACTATTTTAAAATAAGAAACCTTTCATTAACTCTTAATCACTAAACTGTTCTGAGTACTGCGCCAGGAACCCTTCAACCAATTCAGAAACCTCAAGTTTTACTTGCATCTTCTGGAAAACACTGCTGACTGTCAGCCCTATCTCGACGTTTTTCCTGTTAGAGTAGTCGTCTTCACTGAAGAAGTTCATAAAGGCTTCAGTCAAGGTGTAGGCCGTGAATGGAAGCTCTGCTGCAATTGTTTTGCCTGCGTGATAAACCAACATGACTGACCTCGGGAATTCACATTGAAGGTTGTATTGATGCTCGAGGCTTGTCAGGTCTAGGTTTTCTCCTTCTGCTACTTTTAAGTACCATCCTAAGACGAAACTTTCGAATTTTAGGTCTTGGAAGTACTTCAGTCTTTGAGCTGTGAACTCGTCAGAGTCTGCCAGGTCACTGGGGATTGCGAATGAGTTCACCACTATTAGCTTGCCTTCACTTTCGTAGCCTATTAACTTGCCGCAGGTGAAATCATTTGAGTCTTGGCAATGCTGGATTATTTGCAAGACTACTGTGCTGTCCAGGATCACGGATAACTCTGACATTTATTAGTTGGAATTTTAGCATGAAGGAAGATAGAGTTGGAGGAAATTTTTGGATTAGTAATAAAAAACAAGGACTTACTACAAGTAGAATAAGATTGAAATATCATTTATTTTAATAATTAAGAATTAAGCCTGATGCTCATATATATTCAAATAGTGCATCCTAGATTTTGTTTACATATAGACTAATTGTTCTTCAACCTTAAGAACAATTTATCATTGGAATAAAGAAGAAAACAATATTAATCGAGCAAGTAATGTTTAGTTGATATACCTTTAAAAATTGTATGTAATTAGAAAAAAACAGCAAGGCTACATTACCTTATTTAACATAAGAATAGAATCAAAGAATATTATTTGGATGATTTATAAAACTCTTGATTTTCAAGCTTTGAATTAAAATAATTATATTTTTTATGTAAATATTGTTGATTAATTGTTTATATTGATCTGTTTGAATGTGCTTCTTGATTGAAATTCAAACACTTTTAACCTATTCACGAAAATGCCGATAGAAAAATATACTTTAAATAATAATAATCATCATTTTTACAACAAAATTTTTAAAAAGCAGAGGAGATTTTCAAAGTGTGAAAAAAATTTTCTAAATCCTAAATCTTGAGAAAATTTATTATTTCATATAATTTCACCACAGTTTCATCAATTAAACGAAACTCCATATATTGAAATTATTATCAAAGTCTTTTAAATGCGAACTTTATTAATATAAAGATTTTAACTGAAAGAAGTATTTTTAATCCTGAGAAATTTTCGCAGAAAATCATGAAATTATTTTGAAAATTAAATATGAAACTATTAATTACCCATATGAATCATCTAAAGCGAAATGATTAATAAACTTAAATCATTGCAAAAAATTATTCTAAATATATTTAATCTATAATCATTAAATTCAATTGGAATTTGTGCGATTAAATTTAAAAAATATCTCACTAATCAATTTAGTCCTTTTGAATATTAATTGATTATAATATAATCAAAAGATCAAGCGATAAATGTTGACATTAACTGATATGCATAGATTATTATTCTATTGATGAATTTGAGATTCTGAAACCATAAAAATGATAAAAAGTGTTTTAAGTTCAAGTAAAATAAAAAAACTTAAACTATACATCATTTAATTTCAAATTCAAACAGTAATAATCAGCAAATAATATGATGATCTTAAATAATATTAAAATTATCAATAGAAAAATACTATTGAATCAACTTTTCCTCAGAATATTGCTATAAATAAATAGTTTTTGTACTTAAGTGTAGAATTATTGGATTTACAATCAAGTTAATTATTTAGCATCAAAAAACAAAATTTTGATATTAAATTTTATATAAATTTCTTTCAAAATATAAAATTTGCATGCCTGGTAATTTATTTGATTTTAAAAATATATCAATCTATTGTTGAAACGATTTCAATTAATTATCTCATGTAATCATAATATTACAGATATTACTTATTATAAATAAAAGATTTTGAATGAAAGCTTTAAGAATCCGGTTAAAACACAAGGCTTTAATATTCTAGAAATCAATGGTTTAATGAATCTAAATCTTAGGAATCTTTTATTAAGAATTTTTACATGATTAAGACTTTTTAGATTTTGGAAGTCTTGGATTAGATTTTAACTGAGGTTTAGATATTGGTGACTTTGCCAAGTCCGAACTACTTTTCGATGATTTTACTATTTTTCCAGGGTGCTCTTGAAAATTCTTCAAACTTTTCTTGTTTGATTTTTCTAAACTTTCGCCGGGTTCATATTTTTCAAGCCGTTCAGGAGGTTCGAAGCTATCATTTCTATTTTTCTTGATCGTTTTATCATTTTTCTGGAGTTTTTCCGGTTTATAACAAGGAATAATATCGTCTTTATTGAAGAAGTTGATCTTGTGCAAGATCTCTTTCATGATGTTTTCAAATTTCGGCACGCTTAAAGAAGGCTGATGTTCAGGAGTGCCAAAGGAAAGATGCTGAAACTTCTGAAACCTTTTAACTTGACTACCAGGGTTTGAAGGGAAAACAAAAGACTGGCCACTTGTAGGAGTTTCTTCCATATTAATTATAAAGAATAGAAATCATGTCTCGTTACGACAAACGAATTTCTTATCAACCAAAGGTCTTCACTTTCAGCATCCAAGACCCCATGATAGAGAATTCTCCAATAAAAATCATCAAATCTTACCTAAAAGAAAAGAAAAAAGAAGACATCAAGCAACAAAAAATCTTAAAAAAAGTATCAAATCGCGAAAGACTCAACTTTGTGCGACTAATCAGCGACACCAAAGCCACATCTTGTTACAATTTAAAACTAGTAAATAGTTCAAGTGACACAATTCTCCATTCAAGAGATTTCAAGGAGCCAATCAAAATGATGAAGAAAAAACTTGACTTATCCTCAAGTCGAATCTCTTTAATGAACAAGCTAAAAAGCATAACCTCAAAAAGTCTAACTCACCTGTCACCCTTTAAAACCACCAACAATTCAAACCCCGATAAAAAACCCCGAAATTTTTCCCATATAACAATTCCAAGAATTTCTCTTTCAAACTACCTAAAAACAACATCAACTAAAAAACCAAACCGAAAAGTACATCTTTTAAAAAGACCAGGAAATCACCTGAAAAACGAAAAAAGCTGGAAAAGCCTAAACTAAAGACCTTACTCGACTACTCCTTGAATAACTGTTAAATTCAAATACATTCCTTATATAATAACTTAAAGCACCGGTTCCCTCGGTACCAACTTTTTATTAAGAATCTTCACAAAAGGCCTCGTCATTTCTTTATACCTCCTCATCCTGAGTTTATTCACCGTATTAGGAGACGCTGACATGTTCATTTGTTCAGAAACAGGAAGCACTACCTTTGGAGAGTTCCCGACACTGCTTTGAATCGGCAGCAAAGACCTTCCCCGTACTTGGAACCTGTCTTTCGGAGGGGCACAAATCGGTTTGCAAGGCACCAGCGGCAGTCTTCTGATGATCTTGCTTTCCGCAGGAAGTCTGAAGCTTTGGTCATCTGAAGACGTGTTAATCGGCGGGAAGATCGACGAGTTCGAGTCTTCAATGTCAGAAATCTTCGGACGTCGAAGGATACTTTTTTCTGACTTTTTCAAACCTTTTAGCTTTTTTCGGTCATCGTTTAAAAAACTGTTTTCTGATATGAATGAAGATGTGTTGTTGTCGTTCATTACAATACTTGACTCTTGAGAAAGGTTTTCGATTAGCTTCTTGTTCTTTGGAGTCGATATCGGGGAAAGTCTTATGTCGAGGTCTGGTTTGCTGTTTTCTAGGTTTTCTTGAGGCTTTGTAATTACTTTTGACTCGATTTTAGAATTTACTTTCATTGATTGGTCGAGAAAACTGAGACTGTCTTCGATTTGAGCTTTTTGTTCAGAGTGCTCGATTGATAACATGTCTTCAAAACAAACATCTTTACCATTAGTTCCTTCTTTTTCAATAAGTGTCATGATAAAATTTTCTTTTTCATCGATAGTCAAAAGGTTATTTTGGAACTCAAAAGGAATTTCAACTTTTTCAACAGATCCTTCTAAACTCGACAAAATCTTATCAAACTGAAGACTTTGACTACTAGAAACAGATTTCATAGAAATAGGTAAACTTCCAACAAAAGCTTGATCAAGACTATTCTGCTTCTGATCTAAATTCTCCAAATCTTCCTTCCTGAACTTATTGATTTTTTCTTTAAGTTCATGAAGCCGGTTATACATCAACATTGCAGAACCTTCTAATTCCGCCGGGGGTCCTGAACTTTCTTCACTTTCCAAGCCCATGTCCCACTTTTCCCCTTCATTCTCCTCAATCTTCGTGATATGAATCTCAAGAGACTCTCTGCCCTTTCCAAGAGCAACAAGTCTTTCCTGTTCCAATTCTTCTTTCGTGAAAAGTTCTTCTAAAATATTCCCGACATGCTCAGGTTTTCTAAACTTTTGTTTCAAGTCGTGAACAATTTCATCAATCTCTTGATTCAAAAGTCTCAAACAATCCTGATGATAAGAATGGACTCTCTGACGATTTTCTTCACTTTTCTTTAGTTCTTCCTGCATGTTTCTCAACTTTTCAGCGTAGTTTGTTTCGTCTAAGTCGTCTTTTTCCCGCTGTTTTTGTGATGTGGACGATGAAAGTTCTTGAAAGTAGTTTTTTTCTGAGATGTTTGGGTCAAGTTTTTTGGATTCAAGTGAATCTTCCCAGATTTGCAGGAGTTTCAGGATTTCTGACTTGACTTCTTTGATTAACGACTCTGGGCTGCTTTCGGATGAACTGAATTTTTCGACTAGGGAAAAAATCTTCTGTGCTTGGAAGTTTAGAGATTCGAGAGTGTCGTAAGGCGAAAAGATCTCGCTTTTTAGTCTAGGGTGAATGCCTAGAGTTAAGAACGAAAATTTACTCATCGATAAATGTATTAAATATGATGTTTAAAATTTGAGAGTTGTTGAGGGAATGGAGTTTTTGGAGTAGGGTGGTTGGTTTAGTGGGGATTAGGTGAATGTGGATTGAAGGGTTTTAGGAGATTTTTGGGATTTTGAAGATTTTAGGAAAGTTTAGGAATATGAAGATTTTGATAGGGTTTAGAATTTTTAAGATTGAATTTGGGTTTTTTTAGTTTTCATATTTTTTCTCAGTTGTTTTAAGTAAATAGTCCCTGGCGATTTTAACGAGATGATAAAATTTCATGATTTTCTATTAATTTGCTTTAATATCAAACTAGTCATATTTAACTTGGTTCATGAACAGAAGGTCAGAGTCAAAATATGTCCTCGAAAGCGAAGGGACTTCAAGTAAAAACTAATCAGACAAAAAACTCGCAAAGCTCGAACAACTGCGAATCGAGTACGACATGAACATCAAAGCTCTTGAAAGAGATCTCGAGCAGGTCTCAGCCATCGCTGATTCTTTAAAAAGAGAAAAAAACAACCAAAGAGCTATTCTTGACGAGTAAAAAAAATTCAGACTAGAAACAGAAGCTCAAGAACTCCTGGAAATAAAAGAAAAAATCAAAGAAAAAGTCAATCATCTTGAAAACTCAATCGAAAACTTCAATGAAAAACTCGAGATGATTGAATATTCCAGTTTTCTCGAACACAGCATCTCAGAACTACCAAAAACTCCAAAAAAAATCAAAAAAGTCCAAAAATCAGTCAACAAGTCCCAAGTCTTCAAATCACTTCCTTCACAGATAAACTTTGTGAATAAATTAAAAGAAAAAGTAGAATTACAAATGAAAGACATGCAAACAGCTCTAGAAAAAAGTCAGAAACGAGTTGAAGACAGGAAAAATTTAATAGTTTTTCTTGAGACTTACAAAAAAAATAACCTTGGAAAAATCATTATGAGTGAAGAGGTGAATGAGAAGGTGACTGAAAATGATTGCTTTGTTCAGTCGATTGATGTTAGTGGACAGTCGAGGACTGTCAACCCGGGTGTTAACAAATTTGCCTTGAAGAGGAAAAAAAGCTTGAAGATCCAGAGGAATTTTTTTTCTTATATTTCGTTTTGCTCTAGTATTTTATGTATAAAGATCTTTTAGTTTCTTTAAATTATGGGTTATTTATTTGTACATAAAAAATTAAACTGCTCTTTTATCCAGTCGTGCCAGAAATTAAATGGAAGCTTTAGCTGCTGGACTTTTGAGTATAAATCAGCTGATTTTATCATGTAAATCTTGTCTTTTTCTACGAAATTCAACTTGACTGCTTGGAAAGTCTGAATTTTTATTACCAATGTGAAGTATTCTTCTATTGCTGAAGCCCTTTTGTTAGTTCTTCTTGATTTTCTTCCTTTTTCAGAAGCGGAATCGATGCTACCTTCAGAAAATTCGTATTCTTCAGGAAAAATCGCAAATCCTTTGACTTTTTTCACTAAAAGTTCAGATTTGAATGAAAAAACATTAAACAGTGCCTTATCAATTTTCCCTAATTTCCCTTGAAAAACAGTAAATCTCTGAAAAGTGATTTTCGCTTTAAAAGGCCGAAGTTCAAACACCTGACTTCTAGTAACATCAAATTTTTTCCCTTTTCCCTTTTCCTCCTTCTTCCTCATACTAGAAACCAAAAGCGATTCCTGCTTCTGTATAAAAAACTTTCTAACTTTCGGAACATAAGCACTTTTAACAGTTCGAGAAATTTTTAAATTAAAGGCGCGTCTTGGTATCACTAAATCCAAGTTGTTATCATCATCATCAAGTTTCTCAATTTGAGACCTGCCGAGTTGGTTAACAAAAATAGGAAATCGAAAAACTGAAAGATTCACTCTTCCAGTCACCTTCCGAACAGACCCTGCAGGTCTCATGAAAATTTTCGGACCATTGCAAATTTCTAACTTTTTCAACCTTCGAGCAGGTCTAACCATAACTCTCTCTCCACTATTAAAAGCAAGTTCCACAAACTCCGGTTTAGAAACATTCGAAAAATTTGAAAGATTCTGGAATTTCAAGTCAATTCTTTTTCCCTGACTCGGCCTGACAGAGAGAGTTCCTTGAAACCTGATTTTTCTCACTGGTTTCTTCACCCAGACCCCAGTATTAAAAGTTCTAGAAACTTCAAAAAAACACTCATTCGCAAACCTGACTTTTTTCCTTTTCCTTCCCAAGACACAGATTTCATACTGATGTTCGACAATGCAAAAGTCCATCTTCATCCTTCTTCTACTTCTCACTTTAAAACTTTTTCCTTTTTCTATACTGAGCTGAGTGGTCGTCATTCGAGTAACATCAGAGTCATTCGCACATCTGGGGCAAGGACTTTGAAAATTCTTCAAATCTTTCAAGGACTCAACGAGACCATCTTCCAGCTTTTCAGAGTCTGAAGCGATTTTCAAGGAATTCAACTGGCTTCGAAGTTTTCGATTCATAAGGACCAGGTTTGAGTTCTCGACTCTTGCGCAACTCAGAAGATTTTTCAACTTTTCCTGAGAAGCCAGAAGATTTTTTACTAAAGAATCAGCTTGGAAGAGTTTTGATGAAAGTTCTTTGATTTGAAGTTCGTAGTCTTTGCAAAGATTTGACAGAAACTTCGGGTTTACTTCTGAGTCTAAGAAATTTAAAGAAGAGGGAAAATCTTCGGTTAAGGTGTTCATTTAGCTAATTATTTGATAGAGAGTTTTGCAGATTTCGTGAGGACTTTTATTGTAGTCTTGCTCGCAGACTCCGCAGAAGTAGTGACCTGAATCGCAAGAGACGAAAATAGATGAAGTTTTTTTATATACGTTTTTACCTTCTTGGTTACAGGATTTGCATTTCCAGTAACAGATCTGACGTTTTCCTGCTTCGAGAAGAGTGATTTCTAGACAGGATAAACCAGGGTGATGTAGAAGTTTGCACCATTTGCAGAGTTGAAAAGTTGGGTTTGAATGGTCTGGGTAGGTGTATTTGGTTGAGTTATAGATGAGGTGGCTAAATTGATTTTACTATTCGTCGGAAATGGTGATTTGTGAGTTGATACAATTTATGCATATCCATCCTTTTTCGAATTTGTAGGCTTGATCTCTTTTATTGCTTTGGTGGCAGTTTAAACACCTTTCTTCTGGCTCAGGCAAGGGTATACTAACATCAGATACATTCAGTAAGTCTTGATAATTTTTAACTGACTGAAAAATCTCAAAAATACCTTCAAAATTAGGTCTTTTATCTTCGTCTACTTTCAGCATATAACTTAAAATCGTTTTAACCCTGCTATATTTTTCATGCAATATTCTAATCCTATCATCAATTTTATTTTGCAAATCATTCAAATCAGTTAAATCCTTCGGAAGTTTCAAAGAAGTCATATACAAAAAAGTAATTCCCAAAGAATAAACATCAGATTTAAACACATCATGTTCAACAGATTGTCTAGATTCAATATAAGCTTTTCGAAGAGAAGGACTAAGGTAAAGAGGAGTTCCTGCTAAGCTAGTCGAAGACCGGTCAACTCTTTTAGTGACACTTCCAAGGTCAGCAACTTTAACAACTTTACCCTTTTCACAAATGAGAATATTTTGAGGTTTGATATCCCGATGTGCGATTTTTTGACTTTCCATGTATTTATAAGCTGAGAAAAGCTGTTCCATGTAAGAAATAATTTGATCTTCAGAAAATTCAATTCCCAATTTAATCAAATGATCCAAGTCACCCTCTGAGTAGTACTCCATAAAAATATTCACTGAAGCAATGCTCTTTCCATGGCCTGAGAATGATACTGCTTTTAGTTTGATGATATTTGGATGATGTAAATAAGCCATTGCAACATATTCTTTTTGTAGCATTGCAGCTTCCTGAATATCTTCCACAAACAATTTTTTCATGCAGAGGGTCTCACCACTGCGCTTATGCCGAACTCTAGAAACTCTCACATAATTTTCTGAATTATAAATGAGCACTTCTTCAACAACATCATCCTCAGTAATCCTTTCCATTATTTATAAACTCATATTTCTACTAATTCTTATTTACACCCTTGATAAATGGAAAACTTGCCAGATTACGACTATCTAGAAATTTCTAAAAAATCAGGATTTTTACTCTTTATCTTTATCCTTGGAAGACTTTCAATTCGTTCAAAGTCCCAGGGCAGTTTCACGAAATCAATAACCGAGCTGAACTTTAGGGTGTTAAAAAGTGATGAAAACAAGCATTATTACTCTTATCTTCACTACCGACTGAAAGTTTACTTTATAGTTCTCGTTACTTTCACATTAGTTCTGGCATTTTTACTTTATTATCCTTTTGCTTTTTATGATCTTCCACGATTTGAAATAATTTCTGGATGCGCATTTGTCTCTTTGATGACTTTTTTGATTTCACTTTACTCGTCTTATAAGTCAAGTGAATCTGTGCATAGTGAGAGGCTGTTTAAACAGAAACTTTCTACTATCAGAGCTGAAATTATTAAAGAACTCGGACCTGAAGTTGTTGATGCTCTTAGGTCTAATGAGTGCAGCAAAAAATGCACTGAAGAGTTGCAGAAACTTAATTTGGTTGTTGAGAAATATAAGGCTTTTATTGATAAATTGTCGAAGTTTCAGTGGTGTACTGGGTGCTCTCAAAATAAAAAGTGTAGTAGTAATTGTGGACCTGACTTTTGGATATTTGTGAAAGATGCCTTGAGAGGACTTAAAAGTTAATTTTTCATTTAAATTCGCCTAGAAATAACTGAAATGGGTAATTGTTCCTGCTTTCACGGGTCAGCGACTGACGAAAAACAATTAAACACCGATAACTACATAGTCGAAAAAGAACGAAACAACCTCAGATGCAGCGAAGGTATCAAAAGTTTCACTGAAAACATCAAAGAAGAACTTTCTTCACCTTTCACTCAGCCAGATCTCATCAAACTTCAAAGTCTTTTAAGAGGTTTCATCTATCGTAGAAAAGTCCACCCTTTACAGAACCATTCAATCTCAAAGCCTGGAAAAACTCAGAGTCCTTGCAACAGCATTGAAAATGAAGTCTTCAGGTCAGAGTTAAAGGAATTGACCGGAGCTAACGTTCCGGACTACTCCACACAAGCCACTAAACTCATTGAAACCAAACTTGGACAGTTCATGTTTGGAGAACTTAGTGGAGAGGAACAACTTATTAGAAGGGGACCTGTTGAAATGGAAAACGGCGCAATTTATTCTGGAGAGTGGAATTGCAATAATCAGAGACATGGACGTGGAAAACAGTGCTGGAGTGATGGGTCTATGTATGAGGGATATTGGGTTAGTGATAAGGCGTGTGGACGTGGACGTTTAATTCATGCAAACGGAGACGTATACGAAGGTGAATGGAAGAACGACAAAGCCCACGGTAAAGGAATCTACATCCATTCAGACGGTGCAAGATACGAAGGTTTCTGGGAGCTAGACAAGCAGCACGGCAAAGGACTTGAAGTCTGGCCTGACGGTGCGAAATACGAAGGAATGTACGTAAACGGTCAAAAGCACGGTTTCGGTAAGTTCGAATGGGCCGACGGGAGCATTTACGAAGGGATGTTCGCTGACAACAACATCCACGGCGTAGGCACCTACGTCTGGAGCGACCAACGAAAATACGTCGGCGACTGGAAAAACAACAAAATGCACGGAAAGGGAAGATTCACCTGGAAAGACGGCAGAAGCTACGAAGGCGACTACTTCGAAGATAAAAAACACGGATTTGGAATATTCATTTGGCCTGATGGAAGAAAATATGAAGGACAGTGGGCAAATGGAAAACAACATGGCAGAGGAACTTATAACAGCTCAGCTGGAGTCAAGGAATGTGAGTGGGTCGAGGGAAAACGCGTGAAAGCGATTTATAATTAATGTTGGAATTAGAGAAACTATTATTTATCTTTTCTTCAGTGCTCGCTTGTCTTTTTTTAAACGCTTGTCGACGAATCTGATGTTTCTACCACCTTTTCGCAGGGATTTACGGTCTTTGTGGAAGTTTCGACTTACGATGTATTTTTTCTGAGGTTTGTGGTTGTTTATCTCTTTTTTGTATAACTTTTGGAGCTGTTTCACTTTTATTGACTCGGAGATGTCCGTCTGGTTCGCTATTGCCTCAGCTTTCGGTTTGAGACTATCCAGCTTTTTCGAAAGTCTTCTCTTTTTCCTCGCAATGGCTTCCATCACTTTTTTCGTAGATCTTTTCGTAAACTGTTGAACTTGCTTTCTCGCTTCAGCGAGTTCAGCCCTTGAAACAGGCAGAGGCGGAGTATAGAACTTTTTCTGGTCTTTTTCAAACCAATCCGGTAGTTTTTCGTCGTCAAAGTTGTACTTATTATAGCTCTTATCAATGATTTCACGACGGCGCTTTTTCCTAAGCATAGCAGTTCCTAGAGCGATTGTTTCTGCAAGTGCTTCTGGGTCATTCGCTTCTGGGTACTCTTGAGGAACGATCATAAAATCTTCTTTTTCATTTTTTTCAGCTTTTTCTTTTCTTTTTTTCTTTTTTTTATCTTTTTTTGACTTTTCTTCAGGGAAGTCTTCTTCAGGAAGATGATCTTCACGACTCGCTTCTTGAATGCGTTCTTGAAACTTATCAATATTTGCGAATTCATCTCTTTGGTACCATCTCGCTGCTGCTTCTTTTTTCATGCTTTCCTCAATCATTTGTTCCACGACGACTTCGTCGTCATCTGAAATTTTTCGTCTTTTCTTGATTTTTTCATCTTCGAAGACCTGAAGAGAAGCTTCCATGTTTTGAATGCGACCCTCTTCGTCCATTTCTAGTTCAGAGCCTTCATCAGAGTAAAAAATTTCGTCTTCCTGGTCTTCAGGGTCAGTATATTCGAGTTCTTCTAAGTCAGCCTTGCCGATTTCAGGGTCTTGCAAGGTGAACAGTTGTTGGCCTTCATATACATCATTAAGCTTCGTGTTGCCTTTTTCTAGTTTTTTTTCAAGTTTTGCTTGTTTTTTTGTTTTTCTTTTTTCCTTCCGTTGTGCCTGGTCAATCATATCCTGAAGTTCTTCATCAGAGTTTTCCTCAACAGCAACCTGTTCTTTTTTATCCTTTTTCTCAATTCGCGCTAAGGCACGATTGCGATATTTAACCAAAGCTTTAAGTTCCGGTAGTCCTAAAAGTTTGATATCTTTGAAATAATCCCGAATATTATCACCAGGGTCAATAATTTCAACAATCTTTTGACTTTCCTCATCATTCACATCAATAAAGTTCGTATCAGCTAAGAACTGAAAAGGATTAGAACAATTCAAAAAGTCATTCAAACTCGCTTTCCTGAACTGTGCAAGTCCTTTACTATAGTCAATTTTCACTCTTTTTCCCTCAATGATCTGTTTAATCGAGTTGACATTATGCCGTGCGAGTACATCTTCGCTTTCCATGAAAACAAATCTAGGGTCCAGCAGTTTCGGGTCAATACTTTTCGGAGCAGTGAACTTGGAGCAAACAACGAAAATCTCAGCAGAAGCAGTTCGACTTGCGACAGGTTTCGTGGCAGTCACTGAGTCGAAGAGCTTGTTGAAGACCCAGAGGAGTGAGTTGTAGTCAACACTTCTGAAGACCTTTGTGACGAAGACGCCGTCTTTTCTTAGAAAGGTGGTCGCCATCTTCAGTGCGCTGAGGACCAGCTCGTTCTGGGTGTAAGCGTCTTGCTCCCAACTCACTCCCACGTTTGGAGCTCCGTCGTGGAGGACTACATCGGCTTTCAAGTGCTTTAACTCGCTTTTTATTCGCGATACGCATTGCTTGCTTGTTATGTCTGAGACAAAGGTCGTCACTCCTTGGATCGGCTTTATTGGAGCAAGGTCTACACCGAGGATTATCCCTCCTACTGGCATGTTCCCTGCTGCTACTTGAAGCCAACCACCTGGAGCAGCGCATAGGTCGATCAGAACTTGAGCTGTTGATAAAAAGTCGAACTTTTTGTTCAGCTGGATCAACTTGAATGCTGCTCGGGATCGGTAGCCCTGATCCTTAGCCATATGGTAAAACTTGTCAAGGCGATTTTTGGCTTTGGTCTTTTTTACCATTTATGGCTAAGATACTTATAATTAGGCGGTAATGGCTGACTTCACAAGCATATTCAGCAAGTGTTCCTCACCAGACAAGAACCTGCGAAGTTCCGGCGAAGCAGATCTAAGAAACCTGGAAGACCATCCGGGGTTCACCTCATCTCTTTTCTCTTATTTCTCGAACCCATCTCTAGAAAAAGGCTACGCGCAATTCGCAGCAGTGACATTAAAAAACTTCATCAAAAGAAGATGGAATCCAGAAGAAGGTCCAACAATAAGCCAGGAAGATAAGAACCGAATAAAAGAAATAGTCTTTGGAGCAATGATGAACTCAATAGAACAAGTGGCTTCACAGCTTCGAGAGTGCATTGAAATCATAGCTTTGACCGACTTTCCACAGGACTGGGGAGGTTTGTTGAAGAATTTGTATGATGGGTTGATTGTTGGATACACTTCTAATCCCCATTCGGTGGTATGCACTTTGATGACTTGCCATAAGCTCTTTAAAAAGTACAGGTTTTCATTTAGATCTGATAACCTGTGGAGAGAAATCAATCAGGTGGTAGAAGCTTTGTTTCAGCCTTATTTTACGATAGCCACTCAGCTCTTTAGTGCTTTGCAGTCGTCGACATCGGATGTTGAAATTCGAGCACATATTCAAAGTTTTATACCACTTTTGAAAGTTTTATATTCTTTGAATTCTCAGGATATTCCGCAGTGTTTTGATGATTCATTGAAAGAATGGATGACACTTCTTAACTTTTTATTGAACTTCTTGCCAAGCAACCTGACAGATGACACATCTTTGTTTATACTTAAGAGTAAAGTCCTGAAATGTTTGACACTTTTCGCTCAAAAATACGACGAAGACTTCGAACCATACGTCAAAAACTTCTGCACCTCAGTCTGGGAGCTTCTTTCAAGAGCATCTGGCTTTTCCCAGTACGACCGATTCGTGAGTGCATGTCTAGAGTTTTTCAGGGTAGTAACATTCAAGCCTCAGATTGCAGAATTGATTCATGCGAATCTAGGTGTTATGTTTTCAAGTCTTATTTTACCAAACATGATAATCAGTGAGGCTGAAGAAGAGACTGCTGAGGCTTCGCCGATGGAGTTCGTGAAGATGTTTTTAGAAGACGCTAATGAAGACACTCGAAGATGCGCCTGTGGGCAGTTGATGAAAGTTTTAATTAAACAATTCCCTGCTGATGTCAATCGACTGGTGCTTGAACAGCAGAGGACTGTCCTGAGCAACTTCAACTCGAGTCCGAAGACGAACTGGAAACAAATGGACGCTCTTGTTTTGTTACTCTCTGGAGTATTTCCTACTCTTTATACTTCGAGAAATGGAGCCACGTCAGTGGCGACCACCCAGGAACATATTGTCGAACTTTATCATAATTTGATCTCTCCTCAACTTGCTGATCAGAGATTCCCGGTACTTAAGTCTAGTTGTTTGAAATTCATTTATGTTTATAGGAATCAGTTTCCTAAGGAGATGCTATTGGAAATTATGGGGAAGGTTATTGTTTTTCTTGGAAGTGATAGTTTATTGCTAGCGAGTTATGCTGCTGCGACTTTAGAACGCATGTTGATGATAAAAAACGACCGAGAGCTCCTTTTCACAAAAGACTTCATCGCCGGCGTATTAAAACAACTCCTTCAAAACATCGCTGAAGCTCTTCAAAAGCACGGAAGAAACACATATATAATGAATGTCTTTTTCAGAGTAATGTGGATCTCACAAGATCTTTTTGCCTCATTCGCGATTCCAGCCTGCGATATATTCATAAACTACATAAAGCAAGTAATAACCGACCCTCAGGATTCAGAGCCTCATTTCAACTGGCTGTTATTTGAATGTATCGCTCTATCAATGAAATGGGCAGGGCCTTCAGTGATACAAATGCAAGAAAAGCTAGAGCCTTACATGGCATTGATAATTCAAAAGTCTCATCCAGACCTGCTTCCTTACGCATTCCAAATCCAGTCTTTTTTCATAAAATTGACTTCACAACTATCTCAAACAAACCAAAGTCTGATCCTTTCAGTCCTTCCCGTTCAGAACTGGGAAGCAGGAAGCAGGTACTACCTTCCAACCCTTGTCATTTTTCTGGAAAATGTTCTTATCACAAACTCTCAGATGCTAAAAGGCCACATTGAGGCTCTAGGAACAATAACTCATCGACTTTTCACATTGGGACTTGACGGCCAAGCCTTTTCTTTACTGGGGACTTTAGTTGAGACTTTTGAAGTTCAAGATTTTGCAAATATTCTGCATTCGAATTACTTGATCATCTTCACAAAACTTCATAATTCCAAGTCTCAAAATATAAAACTCAGTCCAAGGTTCCATCGAGGAATTATTTCTTATGTTTCAACCTGGATACTCAAGTTTGGATGGGAAAGTCTTGCTCAATCCATGAATGTCGTGCAAAATGGAATCTTTTTCATGTTGCTTAAAGGAGAAGTTCTGCAAAATCTTAGAGCTTTAGAGACTGTCTTTGAGAGAAGAGCTGCTGTCCTTGCTTTGACTGCTATTTTGAGAAATGTTGCCTCGAGTGATGAGGTTTGTTATTTGATTATGCAGGCGGTTTGTAGGATTATTGATATCACTACAAATATCTTTAGTGGCACTCTTTATAGTAATGGACTTGTTGATCTTCCTGAAGAAAATACTATTCAGGTCACCAGGGATTCTTTTCAGAAGATTTATAGTGCGGAGTTCTTGCCTGTTGACAAATATGCGGCATATCCTGATGAGAAGAAGGTCTTTGTCGCTGAAGCTACGGGAAAACAGTATCAACATGGATTTACTAACTACTTTGCAGATAAGGGTGATCAGAATACTTTTATTGTTTTACAGAAACTTGCAGGTTTATATGGAATTTCAGTTAATTAATAGCTAGGATGTTGGATTTTAAGATTTTTTTTTGGGATTTGAGTTTATGGGTATTATTTGAGGGATTAGGGTAGATGATGAAGGAGGATTTTAGAGAGAAGTTTTTATTATAGACTTTTTTATCGATTTTATGATTATCATTAATATGGATAAATAAGGATGGAGTGGATATTCAAGTATAGAAACATTCAAAACATGAAAAATGATAAAATTAAAGATTATAAAAAATCAATTTTCCTAATAATTTAAATCATATTTCTTTCCAACCACTCAATCCCTTCAGAAAATCCCTTAATCTCATGAACACACATTTTCTTAATTGTCCATTTTCGATCACTAATCGAATGAAGTTCTAAAGCCTCAGCTATTTCTTGATTACTTGAAGATCCCTGAAAGTCACTTTTATTAGCCATTACAAGTAATGCAGAACCTTTTACCTTTTTTTGCCTCAAGACTTCATGCAATCTACATTTCGCTTCATCAAACCTCTCTCTGTCATTAGAATCAATGACAAAAATGATACCTGGTATAAAAAAATAGTCTCCATTCCAAAAAAGGTCATCATTGAAAGGCCAAAAATTTTTTTTAATAGTATCCCAAGAAATAATATCAAAATTTTTATATGATAAAGTTTCATATGAAAAGTTTACAGCATAGAGAGATGTTGGTTTTCCAGAGTTTAATGCAAAGAGAATAGTTGTCTTGCCAGCGCAATCAATTCCGAGTAGTAAGATCGTCTTTTTTCTTCCTGAGATTCGATTTCTCCAGAAATTGGAAAAGATTTGGCCCATTATAGATTATTTTCAATAAAGTCTAGTCAGATTGAAACAGATATTATTAAAACAATTATAAATTATTTTTGGAGATCAGGTAATTATAGACTATAAAGAGTAACCAAAGTAGTAAAATTATTTACTTTAGTATATTTCACTGAATATTTCCTTTCACATAATCTGATTCAGAAAAAGTGGATGAAAGCCACTTTACAACTTCATCCATTCCCTTACCATTCACAGTGCTGATTTCTAGAACCTTGACTTTTCTATTTTGAATATCTTTTATCTTAAGTTTTCCAGCTATTTCTTGTTTACTCATACATCCATGCAGATCAATTTTATTCACAAGTACTAAGAGACTAACATTTTTTGTCTTTTCATCAGAAATGACACTTTTCAAAGCTTCAGCAGATTCAAGAATCCTTTCCTTCTGACTTGCATCAACAACAAAAATAATCCCACACATTCCTCGATAGTAATACGTCCAAAAAGCCCTAGTACGATTTGCCCCCCCCACATCCCAAATATCAAAAGAAGAAATCTCCTCATCACCAAAGCTGAAATCAGTTCCACAAATAGTTTCCACATTAAACCCAAAAGTAGGAACAGTCTTAATTCTTTTTCTAAATTTCATCCAATAAAGAACAGAAGTTTTTCCAGCCTGGTCAATCCCAATCATTAAAAACCTTCCTCTTTCCATTATAAAAACCCAATCAAAAAACTGACTATAATTTGTAGTTATATAATTAATTCTTCTTCCCTGAAAGTGTTCTCGAAAGCCAGTCAAGTCCTTCATAAAGTCCATCTCCACTTGTAGCGCAAGTGCTTTGAATAAACCAATTTCTTCCTCTAATAGCATGAAGTCCAAGTTTATCAGTGACTTCAGCAGCAGTCATCGCATTAGGCAGGTCTTGCTTATTAGCGAAGACAAGAACAACAACTTCTCTGAGTTGGTCTTCATTGAGCATTCTTTGAAGTTCTTCTCTTGCGTCGTCGACTCTGTCCCTGTCATTTGAGTCAACGACAAAGATGAGTCCCTGGATGTTTTCGTAGTAGTATCTCCAGAGAGGGCGAATCTTGTCCTGCCCGCCGACGTCCCAGACAGTGAATGAAATGTTTCTGTATTCAACCCGCTCAACGTTGAATCCGATTGTTGGAATTGTTGTGACGACCTCTCCTAGCTTGAGCTTGTATAAAATCGTTGTTTTTCCTGCTGCGTCGAGTCCGACCATCAGGATTCTCATCTCTTTGTGACCGAAAAGTCTTTGCCAGATCTTTGAAAAAGCTAATCCCATTTTTAAGACTTTTATGTTATTGGGCTTTTATATTGAGGGTTTTATCCCCTTGATTTTTTTCGGGAATTAAATATGGCCGAGAGGGAGACATCTGGGGATTATGGACACTTTAATCCTACCTTTTCCTTGTAGGAAAACATGGAAGATGGGAAGTTTTAGGGAATTGGACTGGAGAGCAAGACAATCGAAATAATGTGTTGCAGGGATTTTTAAGCTGCTAAGAAGGGTTGGCTGAATATATTGTTTAAGGTTTTTTTGGATTGTTTAAAGAATTTTTTTTTCTTGTCTGAATGAGATTCTTCAATGATTACTGCTTTTGGATTGAAGGAATATGGCTTATGTGATGGAATTGTAATTATTGAGATTAGCTTAGTTTAATAATTTTACCTGTCAAGATGAGGAAAAGACAGTGAATCTGGAATTTTGAAGCAACGTCAATCTTGGAACCGAATCACTATAATCAAGACCCTTGCTCTATTACTCATCCATATACTGACTTTTCTATGATTCTCAGAAGTTTTAACATGAAAAACTTTTCAAATATTCCTCAAGTAAAAAATCATCTAATGATTATCTTATAATATTTTTTGAATCCTTTCAAATTTATTCGAATATCTTTCAGCTTCCCTTTCAAAAAGCCTAATCCAAGTGTCTTACAATCAAATCTCACCCACCCCTGAGAATCTCACTTTTCCTCAAACTTCTCAGTCAATCCATGCGAAACCAACCTCTTGACGTCTAATCCTTCAAACTCCCAACAACCCCAACTTTTCCACTCTAAAATCCAATCAAAAATCCATTCCTTTATATTTAAAGCCCTACCCTCCTTCCCAATATAAAAGCATTCTTCAACTCGTTCAAATTCCTTGATAAAGGCTGAGCTAGACTAAATCCTAAAGAGTCTTTAAAAGACGTCGATAGTGCTGAAGAAAAACCCTAGTAAAGCTGTATCAGTCTTCCATATTTATTGGCTAATATTACATAAAACAAGTCAAGCCATGTCAGCGTCCATTCCGGCAGAAAATCAAGTTAAAATTAGAAATGTAAAACACCATAGTTAGAGTACTTAAATACTCTAACATTAAAACAGTTCTAACTATTTTAGGATCCTCACAATCAAGGCCTCAGCATTCAGACTCAAGCCACATGCAATCTGCGGATCCTCCCGCCAAGCCAGAAGTTCTCTGAAGGCCAACTTCATCAGCTTCATTCTCAGATTCAATGCTTGAAGCTGCTTACTCGAGGACATCCCTTTTCTTCTTCTCACATCAAACACATTCAGAAGCTGTCCATGAAAGACTTGGAATCTTTTGGTTGTACTTCGAAGTCGTTGTTGAATGAGGTCAAAAGTATACAAAGGATACATTCTTCTAACTTTCAGTATGATCTGGTCCCTGGGGATCTACTGGATAAGCCTTTGGACTACTTTTGTCAGATGAGACTTAAGTATTTGGAGGAACTTGCCAAGAACCCTAAAACTTCTGAGAAAGTTCAAACAGAAATGATGATGCTTCGTCTAAACAAGCTTCAGCAAAAGGTAAGAAATGACTTTAACAGCGAATGGATCATGAAAGAAGAGGTTAACCGTGATAAAAGTCACTCATGCCTCGAGGTCGCTTTACTTGACAGAGAATTTTATTCAAGAAAACCTGCAGTTCAAGACCTGAAAACAAAGCAAGAATGCAAAATATCAGCAAAATGTGAGCAAGCAATGAGAAATGGTCATGAACAAAAGAAAAAAAACAGGGAAAACCAGTTTTTAGCTGACTTGTTGAACCATCATCGAGAGTTTTTCGAGTTTCACAGGAAAAAACACGTGAGTTTCATTTAGGCTACCATTAAGAGAAACGTCCTTGGTGGCAAGAGCTACTTGGAAATGGTTGACCGACAAGAACAGTTTAAAAGAGAAAAAAATGATAAAGAAAGGCTCAGAGCGCTCAAAGAAAACAACATCGAGATCTACTTCGACCTGCTCAATAATACTAAAAATGACAGACTTTTGAAGATTTTAGAACAAACTGATACTTTTCTTAGACAACTCGGAGCGAAAGTACTCATTCAAAAAGGAGAAACCAGTGAAGGACAGGAAGTCAATATTAATGAAAATCAGGGACCTTATAATGTTGCTGAAAGTCTCAAGAGCTCTTCTAAAATGTACTATCAGATTACACACACTATTCAGGAAGATATTAAAATTCAGCCTAAAAGTTTGGAAGGTGGAACTTTGACCTCGTATCAGTTGATTGGGCTTCAGTGGCTGGTTTCACTCTACAACAACAACCTTCACGGAATCCTAGCCGACGAGATGGGTCTAGGCAAGACAATCCAAACAATTGCCTTATTCCAATACCTAATCGACCACAAGAACAACTACGGTCCTTTCCTCGTAGTCGTTCCTCTTTCAACCTTATCAAACTGGATGCTTGAGTTAAAAAAATGGGGTCCAAGAATAAAAGTGCTTGTATACAAAGGTCCTCCAGGAAACCGCAAAAAAATAATAGTCCAGGCATTAACATCTCGAAAGTTCAACGTTCTGCTTACAACTTACGAGTACATCATGAAAGACAAGCAGCAGCTAAGCAAAATCCACTGGAGCTACATCGTCGTCGATGAAGGTCATCGAATGAAAAACGCGAAGTCGAAATTTTCGCAGATTTTAGGTCTTCAATACACTTCTGACCATCGACTTCTGCTTACAGGGACTCCTCTTCAGAATAACTTGGCGGAACTTTGGGCACTTCTCAATTTTTTACTTCCAAGAATCTTTCACTCGGTTGATGACTTTGAAAAATGGTTTAATCAACCTTTTAGTAAGATGGTTGGAGAAAAACAAATCGCTTTGAATGAAGAGGAAACTTTACTGGTTATTAATCGATTGCATCAGGTTTTGAGACCTTTCTTGTTGAGGAGGGTTAAGAAAGAGGTGGAATCGGAATTACCGGATAAGGTTGAGTATGTCTTGAAAGTTGAACTTAGCTCTTGGCAGAAAAAGTTGTATAAGGAAATTCAGGAAAAAAGCTTTAGTAGCAAGGATATTATAACTTGGAAATCGAAAAGTTTGAATAATTCGGTCATGCAACTTAGAAAAGTTTGTAATCATCCTTATCTGTTCTTGCACTATGAAAACATAAGTGAAATCTCTGACGAAATCTGGAGATGTTCAGGAAAATTCGAGCTACTAGACCGAATTTTACCTAAATTCATCTCATTAGGCCACAAAGTGTTAATCTTCAGTCAGATGACCCAGCTGATGGACATCATGACTCTTTATTTCGAGTACCGCGGTTTCAAGTTTTTAAGACTTGACGGAACTACAAAAGTAGAAGATCGAGACAAGCAAATGCAAATGTTTAACGCAGAAAACTCGGAATATTACATTTTTTTGCTTTCCACAAGGGCCGGGGGACTGGGACTCAACCTTCAAACAGCTGACACTGTCATTATATATGACTCAGACTGGAATCCGATGATGGACTTGCAGGCGCAGGACAGAGCTCATAGAATTGGACAAAAAAAAGAAGTCAGGGTTTATAGACTCATGACTAATACGGTACTTGAAGAAGCCATTCTTACTAAAGCTGCTCATAAAAAGGAAGTTGATGCGAAAGTTATTCAGGCAGGACTTTTTAATAATAAAAGTACTGATATTGAAAGAAGAGAAAAGTTGAGAGATTTGTTTAAAAATGATGAGGATGATGAAGATAACAACGAAAACGAGTTTCTAACAGACCAACAACTCAACGAAATAATCGCAAGAGACGAAAAAGAACTCATCCAGTTCGAGCTAATGGACAAGGAAAGAAAAGTTCATGAAAATTTCACCACCCGGTTAATGGAAAATGAAATTCCAAGTTGGCTAATGGTAAAAGAAACCGAAATAAAAGAAGAAGAAATCGACTATTTCGGCCGAGGTTTCCGAAGAAGAAACAAAATCAGTTACATCGATGCAGAGCCAGAGTGGAACATAGACGGAAGTTTCAAAAGAGTCCAAAAAGACGAAGGCAAATTAAAAAAGTACTCAAAAATCGGCGAGAGCAGCGAAGACGGCAGTGAAAGAAAAGCGATCGTGAAAGACTCCGAGAGTGAAGTCGAAAGTGGAGAGCTTCTAAGCGAGATGGAAGACGATGCGATATACGACCCTACAAATGATTAGTATAGATAATAGCTTATTATATCGACAATGGTAACTACTCTAACGGTCTCTTTATCAGAACTCGTAATCGACGGGTTTGACCCTCAAAGTTTAAATCTTACTCTTCAACTTAACCAAAAAGCGCAGAAGTTTTACAGTCCTTTCGAAAACATGAACATTAAAACTCAACGTCTTTCTTCAGATGACTCTTTATTCCTCATTTTTGCTTCTGGGGTTCAAGAACTTGGACATGGCCAAGTCGCACTTGATGGACTTAAAACTCTTCAAAAGCTGGAAAAAAGTTCTTTTATCTCGAAATTCATCAAAAATCAAGAAAAAAATTCTATTCAAAAAATGATGAATATTGGAAAGTTCAAAGTTTTCATTTCTCTTCAACAGGAAGATGAAAGTTGTTTTGATGATCAGCTGGTGAGCCTTAAAGAAGCTTATTCAGGAATTCAGGAGATTTTTCAGGACTTTTGGAAAATCCAGGCTCCTCTTCAGACTGACCTGGAAAGTCTTGGCCTTGCAGTGATCAACGACGAGCAATATTTAAGAGAAACTGACTTTGACCATTTGAAAATGCTGGCTTTGGGAATGAATGAAAAGGTCAAACTCATCCAGCTGCTAAGAAAACAATTAGAAGAAAAAACAACCCTCAGTGAAAAAAACCTTCAAATGTATGAATCAAGTTTAATTCAACTTTCAACCCAAAAAGAAAAATTCGAAGTAATCATCCAAAACCATTCCACTGAAAACTCACTAAACTTAAAATCTCTTCAAGACAATCAAAATGAAAACCTTTCCTTAAAAGAAAAAGTAAACAGCTTATCTTTAGAACTCGACACCCTCAAAGGCCAGATAATTTTTCTCACAAGTGAAGCTGAAAAGAACCAGGTAAAAGCCTCAGCAAATGACCAGCTAAGTCTTCTAGTAGACTCTCTTCAAAGCCAAATCTCAGACTTGCAGATTTCAAGAAGCGAGCTGCGTTCGCAGCTCGAAAATTCCTTAAAGTCCAATTCAGAACTAAGTGATTCCTTCTTCTCAGAAAACCAGAACCTCCAAGACCAGCTCGACAAGCGATTCATAGAAATCGAGTCATTATCCCAAAAGTTATCAAATCAAACCGATACAATCGACAACCAAAATTCTGAAATCCTTTCATTAAACCTACAAATCGAAAACTACCACAAAAGACTTCTGGCGTATTCAGACCTGGAAGAGACTCTAGAAGGTCTTCGTGAGTCTCACTCAAAACTCTTATCAAACTTTTCATCTCTTCAAAATTCATTCAAAGATTCTCTTTCTAACTTCTCAGAACTAAGGCAAAGTTTATCAGAAGAAAAAGAAAAGATCTGGACTTGTAGTCGAGAAATTCAAGACCAAAACATGAGTCTTCAGTCAAGTAACTTGAAGTTCTCCAGTGATCAGAATTTATTGAAAATTGAGAAACTTTCACTTGAGAGTGACCTGAACTCAACGCAGCAGATGGTAATTTTAACCCATGATGCTGAGTCTTTATCGAAAGAACTGCAACTTGTATCGACCGCTGCTGAAAAAATGGCTTCTGCTGCGATTAAAGAGATGGAAACCATGGCGGACTATTTGTTGGTCCAGTCTGAAAAAATCTTGAATAATAGTCGCGCGATTAATCGACTTGCACAGTCTTCAGTTGACAAAGAAAACGAAATTCAAGTCTTAAGAGACATGGTCAGCGACTTGCAAAGAAGACGAGCTGTTTATTTCCCTGCAAAAGATGATGTTATTGACTCTGCTATCGCGGATTTCGTTAATACTCGAGGCACTGAAGTGCCTTTTACGAGAGAAGATCATGGAATTTATGTGTTTGGCTCGAAAAGAGTCTTTGTTAAACTTGAAAATGGAAAAATCGTCCGTATTTGATATTTAGTTAGGGTCGGAGGAGGTTTCATGAAAATTGAAGACTTTATTCAGGTTTATACACCGCTTGAATTGGATCGATTTGAAAACAGAAAAAGGGAAGAAGGAAACTTGCAGAGAAATGCACTACTTGGAAATCTTGGAAGACATGTCGTTAATGAAAAAACTAGAGGGAAAAATGAAATTTCACCTGAAAAAGCTGTTAGGATTTTTAGAGAAGTTATTGGGAGTCAGAGGTTTACGCAGTGTGTTGCCATTACAAAATCTCCCAGCAAAAGAGCTTCAATGCCTTCAAAGTCTCCTAAACGAGACATTGTCCGAAATACCGTAAGTGACGAAAGTTTTAATTAATGACTAGCCTTTAATAATCATGGACTCTAAAATGAATCCAAAAGACAGCGCCACTTTCTTCAGCCGTTTTTGCCTTTATTGGCTCTTCACTTATTTTAGAAAAACATTCAGCAATATAGACACAAGCCAAAAGTTTTACGACAAGCCAAAAGATTGCAAAGTTTCTCATTCATTCCAAGTATTACAAACTGAATGGAAAAGTCAGAAAACAAGTGAAAAACAGAATTTTTTGAAGTGTTTAATTAAAACATATGGAAAAGATTATCTTCAAGTTCTTTTTCAACTTGCCTTATCGATGACTGGTGTTTTGAGTCAATCGGTGTTGATAGGGGAATTTATTTCATATGTTTTTATTGAGAAAGACTTGACAACCAGCATATTTATTTCACTGGGAATCACTTTGAGCTCAATAATAGGAAATCTTGCAAATGAAAAGATGTACTTGTTTGCTGGAGAGCTTTCAATTCGCATTAGAGCCAATTGTAATCAGATGATTTTCGATAAATTACTTGGTACCCGCACTGCTGACTTGGAAGAAGGAAGACTTTCGTCGGTGGTGGCTTTGTTGAACACTGATATGGTTTACATCATGCAACTTTGCATGACAACTTACGTTGTTTTGATTCCTGTTTACTTTATTTTCGCATCAATTCTGCTTTATTGGAGAATTGGACCTGCTGGAGTGATGACGCATTTATTAATGCTTTTGACTATACCACTTTTAGTTGCTTTTCTGCAGAAATTCAATTTGTATAAAGAAAAGATCTGGGTCTTTAGTAAGCAAAGGCTTAGAGTTTTAAATGAAATTATTGAAGGTATTAAAATTTTAAAGATTTTTTCCTGGGAAAAAATTTTTGAGGATAAAATTGTGAATGCGAGAAATAAAGAAATTTTGTGGTACTTGAAGAAGTCGAGTTTTAAAGTTGTTAGCTTTACTATTGTTACTAGTTTTCAAGGAGCTTTTTTGCTGTTTGCTTATTGGCTTAAGGTTCAGCTTAGTGGGAATCTTGAGCTTGATCAAGTTTTTTCTGGGGTTTGTATATTGATGTCTTCACATTTTTATATCACTGCTTATGTTTCAGAAGGACTAGTGACCTTTAAACAGATTAGGTTAACTTGTGACAGAATATCTGAAATCTTACTGATTCCTGAATACTCAAAAAATGATGAAACTGAAAAATCCTCATTACAAATACGAGGAGTTTTCGCTAACTGGAGCAAATCCCCTATAAACGATAGAAGTACAGATGCTTTATTCATGAGTGATTCAGGAAATTTTTGCTTGAAAGATATAAACCTATTCATAGGACCATCGCAATTATGTGCAGTGGTAGGACCAGTAGGAGCAGGTAAGTCAACTTTATTAAAAACGATCCTTGGCGAATCTTTTATTCATGAAGGCGAAGTCAACTGTCCTTCTAAAGTTTCTTATTTAAGCCAAGAGCCTTGGATCATTCAAGGAACGATCCGCGACAATATTTTAATGGGGGAAGAAATGAATGAAGAAAAATATTGGAATGTTATTAAATTGTGTCAACTTGAATTGGATGTCAAGGAAATGATTCATGGTGACTTCACCTTGGTTGGCGAAGAAGGAAAACTCTTGAGTCAGGGGCAGAAGGCTAGACTTGCACTTGCCAGATGTATTTATTGTGAAAAGGATGTTTATTTACTTGATGATCCGTTTAGCTCTCTTGATTTAAATGTGGCTGAAGAGATTTTGAATAAGGTTGTTAAGGAGTTTTTGAAAGGAATTAGAATTGTTGTTATTAATGATATTGACCTTTTGAATCAGTTTGATAAAGTGATTTTGGTTTCTAATGGATATATTGAGTTTAATGGGCATTATAATTCTTTGATTTTTGATAGTAATTCGATGAACCTGCTTCAAAACCATGCCAGATTCAAAGGAAGAAAACAGAGACTTAAAAGACGATTTCTAATCAACGATAAAATAAAAAAAAAAGGTTCAATCCTAAAGCCTTCTCAAATAAACGAAACAATAATAGGAATCAACTATTTCAGTTTTAAATTCAGTTTATTGCTATCATTTCTCAAACACGGTTTCAAAAGTTATTGGTTTTTCATTCTTTTCGTGATATTATCAGCAGGTCTTCAGATATTTTACGTCTTTCACCAATACCTAATAAGCATGTGGAGTGTAGAATCGAATCCAAGTAAATCATCAGGTTATTATGTGATGAGTCTTTTAGTGATAACCATGATAATCATAACAGGAACACTAATAAGAAACACAATTTTATACTTCTTGATTTTCGTATCATCTAAAAACCTTCACAACCGTGCAGTGCGTTCAATACTTTCAGCCCACATCGACTCATTTTACAATCAATCTCCAAAGGACTTCATGGACTCTCTATCAAGTGACACCTTTCAAATAGATGAGAACCTGACCCAAGCGATAACTTTTGTAATAATGTTCGGAGTGATTATTTTATCATATATCGGGTACATCATCTACGTGATTCCAATAAATCTAGGAAATATCAGCTTATTTTTGATTTACTCATTTATCCTCATCTTTTACTTCACCCGTCCAGTGATAATCCTGCGAGGTAACTATATCCAATCAACAAGTCCAATAATCAGTATCTGTAAAGAAACCATGAAAGGCATCTCAACGATTCACAGTCTTTCACTTTCTTCTTACTTTTTCAAGCGTTTTCACCAAAAAAACAAGAAACTGGTTTCAAGGTTTTTGAATTTTTTTTACTGTCTTAGATGTTATTCAGTTTTGGTTTCTTTTGGAGCGTCTTTTTTGTTTTCTCTTAACTTTTTCTTTATTTTGATTTATATTGATGCGGATAATTCAGCTTTAATGGCTGTTAGCATGAGTTTCAATATTGGAATCATGAATATGCTGCCGTGGTTTTTTAGACTTATCATTGAAATCGTTGTTTTGCTTCCTTCGGTTAGGAGAGTTGAGTCGATTTGCTCGTTGAGAACTGAAGAAGATCTGCCAAAATGCCCTGATCTTCAGATTAGTCAAGGGAAAGTTGAGTTTAAGCGAGTTACACTTGTTTATAAGGGGTTTGAAGAAATGGCTTTGTCTGATGTTACTTTTAAGGTTAAACCGAGGATGAAGTTTGGGATTGTTGGAAGGTCTGGAAGTGGAAAAAGTTCTATTTTGAATGCACTTTTTAGATTTACAAGGCTTTATAATGGAAACATTTTTATTGATGATCAGGACATCAACAAATGCACAATCCGCAGTTTAAGACTTCAAATCTCTTTCATGAGTCAAAATCCTTACATATTTACAGGATCCATCAAGCAAAACATCGACCCAGAAAACAAGTTTTCCGACGAAAAAATAATTTCAATGCTTTCAACAGCAGGCCTTGAAGACTTCGTATATCATCACGGTTTACATTCATCAATAAACGAATCAGATTTATCAGCTGGTCAAAGACAACTTCTAGCATTATGCCGAGTTTTAATGAGAAATTGCAAAATTTTCCTGATGGACGAGGCGACTTCAAACATGGACTCAGTGACTGAAAGAAAAATAGAGGAGCTGATCAGAAAACATTCAAGAGACAAGACAGTGATCTGCATAGCTCATAAGCTGAAACTTCTGGTGAATTATGACCTTGTGATGCTTATTGAAAATGGATACGTTTCTGAAATTCTTCCTCCGAACTTGTTGTTAACTCGTGATCCAACCTTGGCAAAAGGTTTTAATTAATTTATTTAACCGTTGTCAAAAAAATTAATTTTTCGTTTATTTTTTTTAGTCTTTTTGAAAGTTCATGGATTTTGTGCTTGCTTATCATTTCTTTGAAACCGATTTTTCTTTTTAGAGATTTGATTTTTCTTAGGTTTAATCGGAATCTTTTAAGAAACTTGCTCAATATTCGCCATTCTTCTGAACCGCTCAGTCCTTTTTTACGGGATAATATATAGGATAAAAAACCGCAGATTACTTTTCCTGCTGCTCTTGTTAATTTTATGGTGGTTAATGCACGGACTTGGTTTGCGTTGAGTTCTAAAGCTTTTTGCATTGTAAAGACCATGATGGAAAAGGCGTAGGCTCCCCACATACTGCAGAGTACAGCCACTACTCTTCCAGGAAATGTAGATGGATACAGTTCTCCATATCCAATCGTCGACATAGTAATAAAGCCATTCCAAACAGCATTTTCAATCGAGTTATAATTTTTTCCTGAAATATCTGTGAAAGGTCTCTCGAAGATTCTCAAAAACGATCCAAATAAAAAAAAACTCGGAAAAACACTCAGAACTATCATCAGTAATGGATGAGACTGCATCATAGACTTTACTGAAAACCTTAGATTTGCTTTAGTATTGTTCATCTCGCAGTGAACTCGAGCGTGTTTGTCTTGGTAAGGCGTGTAGTTTAAAAAAGTGCGAATTATGAAGAAAATACGGAAATGGATGAAAAAATAGAGAAGTTCTGAATAAGTATAACACATTGAAATTCGGTTATCTCGTGCTTCGCTGGACTCTGATAAAAGAGACTGTTTGTATGTGAAGGATCCTGTGAGACCTGGGTAAGGGAATATCAAAATCACTAGTAGTTCTAAGAGAAGTTTAAATGAAAGCAATGATTTTCGCTTTGGTGGACCTTTAGTGGTCTGCATTGAGTACCATTCAGCTTTCAAATAATGTCTAAGAAAAAGAAGAAAAACAGATATGATAGAAAACACTAAAATCAAAATCCTATACATAGGATTCGAGTTCTCCTCACAATTATCATGAGTCCTTTCCGAAGAATACCCACTTTCATAATCAATCCCAGCAACAATAATCCCAAAAACACAAAAAAGGCTTGAAAGTCCCTCAGCAGCCCTCCACTGTCTATATTTTTTCCCTTCATAAAACCCAAAAACATTTGTTTTCATTATTAATTTCAAGAAAACTTAGAAACCCTGCTCATCATCTCCTTAAACTCAACCAAATCAAGTTCTCCATCTCCATTACTATCAACTTCCCTAATCAATTCTTCCCAGTTGCTATTTCCAGAATTGACAGCAGCTCCAAGAATTTCCTTAAGTTCAGCGACAGATATTTTTCCACTATTATCCTGATCAAAAACCGAAAAACTCTTTTCAAGATTTTCAGAACTAAGCAAAATTTCCTTCTGCGTCATCGCAAGTAAAAACTCAGAATAATCAATAAACCCAGACTGGTTAACATCAGCTTCTTCAAAGACTTTTAAAACTTCTTCTTCAGCAGATTCAGCTCCATGAATGACGATGAAGGCTTCAAGAAGTTCTTCTTTGCTGAGTTTTCCGTCGTTGTTTTTATCGAGTTTTCTGAAAGTGACAGCTAAGGTTGAGGTTTCTTCTTTAGTTAAAAATTGACTGGCGATGAAGGTCATGATGGCCTTTTGAAGCTTTTGACCTGAACGGAAAGCGACAAGGTTTTCAAGGGAAATGGGTGGGGATTGGATGATGGAAGAAGAAGTGAACCGCCCGATCCACTCGTCTTCTAAAGCTTGTTGCGCGGAAAGGCGTTTTTTCGGGTTGAACTCGAGAAGTCTTTTGATGAAATTCCGACTGGCCATTGAAAGCATTTCCCATCCAGGGCCTCTTAAAGAGTATTCTCCTTTTTCCACACGAGAAATGATCTCCTTGTCACCTCTGCCGTAAAATGGCGGTTTTCCTGAAAGTAAGATGTAAAGAATCACCCCACAACTCCAAACATCGCATTTTTCATCGTAGTCTTCTTTTAGCACTTCTGGGGCAATGTAGTAAGCAGTGCCGTATTTCTGGGTAAGTCTTTCTGAAATATTAGCGGAAGTCCCGAAATCAATTATTTTCAAACTGGCTTCGGCAGATTCTTTATCAAGAAGAAGGTTTTCAGGTTTGATATCACGGTGAACGATGTTGTTTGAATGACAAAAAGCGACACCACTGAGGATCTGTTTCATAAAATGCGCTGCAATAGGCTCCGACAGAAGTTTCGATTTAATTATATAGTCAAAAAGTTCCCCTCCGCCGATGTACTCAGTAACAAGGTGAAAATATTTATCATCTTCATAAAATTCATATAATTTGACTATATTCGGATGGTCCAGTCCTGCCAAAACATCGACTTCAGAGAAAAACTTAAATTTTTCTGTCAGGTCTCTTGAAATACTGTCTTTTTGAACTGTTTTTATCGCTCGTCGATGACCTGACTTTTTATGAACTGCTTCTCGTACGAACCCGTAGGCCCCTGCTCCTAGTTTTCGACCGATTTTGTAGTGATCCTGGATTCGCCCTGGCTTTAAACCTGCAAAACGACCTGATTCGACTTTGAAGTCTTCATGTGGCCTCGCCCCTTGGATTGAGGTTGAAGCTGGGGCGTTACTCATTTTGTTGTTTTTTTCGAAACGTGTGCAAGGAGTACATCCCATGAAGTAAAGTAATTTATTATCGAGGACTTATTGATAATAGAAAAAGTTCTCATGTTAGGATATTAAAGGTAGGGTTTATTGGAAAATTAATATATTTCTAAAATGATTAATTTGAATGAAAAAGTTGAGATTTTAGGAGTTTTGAAGGGTTTTGAAGGGTTTTTTTTAGAGAGATGAGTGGCTGGCTTGTTGTTTCAAATAAAATATGAATAACTATCATATCACTGAAATTGGGAGATCTAAAGACTCTGTTGTTTACAAAGGCCGGCTTAAGAAAACTATTGAGTATCTTGCTATTAAATCTTCTGAGAAAGAACACAAACTCAAAGTTATGAATGAAGTCAGAATACTTCAAAACTTGGCTCATGAAAACATTATAAAATATCACGCCTGGCATAAGACTCGCAATCATTTTTGGTTGGTAGTTGAGTATTGCCCTGGAGGCGATATTTTAACTCTTATTGACCAGGATAAAAGTCTCCCTGAAAAAGTCATTCAAGATTTTGGGATTAATATCATGGATGGACTTTACTATTTGCATTCCCAGGGTGTTATTTATGCTGATCTTAAACCTTCAAATATTTTATTCAATGAATACGGAGTACTTAAACTTTGTGATTTTGGGTTAGCCCGGCTAGTGACCGACGAGCAAAGTGAAGACAACAAAAAAGGAACTCCATACTACATGGCTCCAGAGTTATTCGAAGAAGGAGGAGTCTACAGTTACTACTCCGACCTCTGGAGTTTCGGGTGCGTCCTTTACGAGCTTGCAGTAGGGACACCTCCTTTCGTTTCAAGCACATTTAAAGACCTAAAAGAGCAGATATTATCAGCAGAGACTCCAACAATTCCAGGTTTTTCAGCGACTTTTAACGACTTAGTTGCAGGGCTGCTTCAAAAAGACCCATCAAAAAGAACTGGATGGGAAGAACTGCTTTGGCATGAGTTCTGGGAAGGAAGTCGCATGATTGAAGTAAGTCTTCCTCTGCACTCTTGCTATGAAGACTACCTCAAGTCTAGAGGACTGGTGCAAAGGACTAGAGGACATAAAAGGGAAAGTTATAAGTTCGATGCTCGCGAGTCTTTGAGGGCAAGTTTGAATGGAAAAGAAAATTTTGTTATTAAAAGTCGTGACCAGGTCTTTAACTTGGGCGAAAACTGGGATATTGACCAACGTGAAAGTGAAGTCAAAATTTTGCATCAGAGGTCGAATAGTGCGGTTTTACAGACTCCCAATGTGAAAACAGCTTTTAAACCTCAGCCACTTGATCAGCTAGTTATTCATTCTAGTGATTTGCACGTGAAGCCAATAATCGGTAGCCACGAGCATTTAAACATTCACACAAATTTCTCGTTTTCCATCTGGACTCCCGAAAACATATCAAACGACGTGAACGACTCAGAACTCGAAAGTCACTTCAGCGAGGTCTATTCGCTATTAACCTCAAACGAGAAGCAAGAGACAAAAATGACATACCTTGCTTACATCGAGTACCTAATCGAGGACTTTCCATTAGCCAACAAGTTGATAAACAGTGCATTTGTATCTCTTTTCTTGAAACTATTCACCAGCAAGTCTCCCGAGATGCAAGGTCGAATCTGTTCATTATTCGGGCAGATGTTGAGACACGCGACGATCATCGACTCCGACCTTCCGAACAGTGAGTTATGCGAAGCTTTTACAGGAATAATCGAGAAAGAAGACAATAAAAAGTCTTTAAATTCATTAAGAAAAAAAGCCTTTGCTGCTTTAGGCGAGTACCTTTTTTTCGCAGCGACTCAAATGGACGAAGAAGAATACGACGAAGCCTGGAATATTCAGGGACAGGTAGTTGAGATCCTTTCAAAAGAAATAGTTGAAGGGAATGACTTGGACTGCGTGTTTCTCGCGGTTCGGACAGTGGAAAACATCACAGCTCAAAGTAAAAATGGAGGAATTATCTTTGCTACAAAGGTAAGAAGTAGGTAGGATATGACCTCAGCGCTTTGTAAAGTCTTTCTGAGCAGCTCGAATGAAGAACTGAAACTTTCAGCTGTTGCTGCTTTAAGCCACATGATTCGACTTAACCCAAACTTGTTTCAAACTTTTTCTGGGTGGCTTGGAAGCAATTTTTTTTTTAATTATTTGAAAGAGTCAGATGAGAAGTCGCAACAGGCGTTGATTTCAATTCTTTGTTACTGCTTTTATCATAATAAAAACTATGAGGCTAACTTCCAGGTGCTCACTGAACTGTTGGAAAGCCCTGGAATTGTTATTAGAGGGAAAAGTCTTTTGTGTTTTATGTTCTTGCTGAAAAATAACATGAATTACTTGTTTCAACTGGTGAACTCTAGATTTTTCAGTATTATTGACAGGCTGTTGAAAGATAATTATAAGTATGTTCAAGATTGTTTGCATCATCTGCTTGAAGTGCTTTCAGAGATCATCATGAATATCTTAAAACTCGCACTTTCCAACAACCTTTCATTTTTTTACGAACTTCCTAAACTCTTTCAATCCGTCGCACCTCGAATAAAAATTCCTTTTCAACACTTCCTAAAATCAATCTCAGCTCTCCTAAACCAGAACCAGCCAGAGCTAAACGAAACGATATTAAAAATTCTGGAATCAACAACAAGTCGTCGAAAACAACTGAAAACTTTTTCTGATTGTGCGATTTCTGAACTGCTTCCAAGCATTATTAACACCCTGGGTCAGTCAAGTGACTCGACGACAGTTGACACGCAGTACAGATTTTTGAAGATTTTCAGTGATATAATGATTCCCTTCTTGTTTGACGAAGATATTTACAACTTCCCAAGCAACACGAAATTATCGACGAAGAACATTAACAGGATCCTTGTTAATAACTTCTTTCCGATTTTTTCTAAATTACTTGAAAATTCTGAGCTGATTCAAGGTTTGAGTATAAATTTACTTTATTGTATTTTAGAGAGATGTCCTCAGTATCTTAGCTTTATCAAGATGCATGGACTGGTTAGGGATATTTTGCAGCTTTTTACACCAGATGTCAAGAATTTAAGTATGAACTTGTTGGTTATCATTCAGAAGTTTGTCGATTCTGAAGAGATTCCGATAGAAAGTCTTGTTGAAAATTCATTTGTGGGGAAAATTAATGTCGTTATTCGGTATGTTCTGCCTTTGAATCATCATGTTGAAGTCGTTTTAGACCTTTTTAGCAAGTTCTTAATCGGGATACCTACTAAGATAAAGGATAAAAATTACTCTGCTGTTTATGGACTCATGGAGAACTTAACTCTTTGCACACAACTTCTTAATTCAAGTGACTCTTTGATTGCTGAAAAAAGCGCTGAATGTATCATGCTTCTTTTGCAGCTTTTTGGAAATAACTTTCACAATTCTTGCACTTTAGAACAGGCTAAGGCTTTGCTTGAAGTTTTAGCTTATAATAAAAGCAGTCTGCAGAAGGCTTGTTTGAAGACTTTAAAGGAAGTCTCGAAAAATCTTGATGTTCCTGGACTCAAGGAAAGAATTAGAAATGTTTCTATCTGTGATAAAACTGGAGATCCTGGATCGGCTAGGAGCTTTATTAAAAGTTAGGTAATTTATGAGGGAGAATTTAAGGAGGAATCAAAGTGCGGGTGAATTGAGAATGTTTTGGTAAGATTTTGATTTTAGGATTTAGAATAGGTTACAACTCTACATCAATTATCTTTAAAACTTATAAAAAATCTCATTCTTATAACGGTCCAGTCGATCTTCAAGACACATCGAAAGAGATTTTTCGAGTTCATTAATCAAACAAGAAAGATCAAGTCGATCTTCAGAATTCCTCAACCTTATTATCAACAAATAAGAATCAACTTCACTTTTTAACTCTAAAATCTTTTCAGTCAACTTTTTCTTTTTTCGATGCTCAAGATTCGAGATCTTCGCCAAGGCAGAATCAGTGATTTCCTGGATTTTATCCATTTATACTAATTACAATAGTTGACAATAATTCGGTAAAGGAATCTGAATTTCTCCTCTCCATTCATTTTCCTTTTTAACAGCAGGAATATTGAATTCTTTTTCAGACAAAATGCAAATTTGTATCGGGTTCTCAAATCCTTTATTTCCTTGAAGACTTGCGAAGACCTGATCACGAATATTGAACCCGCAGGCATTATTTCGAAAGACTTCATTATCATTTAAGATGCATTCTCCACTACCAGCAAGAGTGATGCCTGTTCTTTTATTATCGTGAATTGAGTTGTGGGAAATTTCAATACTTCCGTCAACTGCTAAGATCCCGTCGTTGTTTTCGTAGATTTCGTTTGAGTTTATTAGAGTTTGAGTTGCTTCGAATAAGAAAATGCCTTCACATCGTCCTTTGTAGATTCGATTTTCTTCTATTTTAGTTTTTCCCATTCCTAGGGCGATGTTTGCTCGGAGATTACCGTAAATACGGTTTTTTTCTATCTGGGCTGAGGTGTTGGTTACTAGAAGAACACCTTGGCAGATGTTTTCGTAGATGTCGTTTCCGATTATGTCGGCTTCTGAGGACTCATCGAGTCGAATCCCTGCTTTTCGGTTGTTTCCTATGAATGGGTTGTCTTCTATTGAGGCTTTCATTTTGTCTCCGTTTAGACAGATACCGTTTTCATTTTCGTATATCTGGTTTCCACTTATCTTTACATTACTATTGAAATTTACTGTCCTGGCAATAATTCCATTTCCAAAGTTGCATCGAATTTTGTTTTTTATTATGAAAGGACTGGAATCCATTATTTCAATTCCAACTTCATTATATTTGATTTCATTTTCCTTGATTTTCGATGTGTTGCCGTCAATGATCATGATTCCAGGTCCTTCATTTTGCATGATTTTATTATGCTGAATAACAGACGCAGTATCCTGATTCTTACAAAGCACTCCAAACTCACAATTATTAATAATAGCACATTCCGCAATTAAAACCGAATGATTCGGTTTATTATCAATAATAATTCCTCCGTTTCGATGTCTAAATACTTTGCAATTATGCATATTAATAACCGAGTTCTTACAAAGTAGTCCAATACTTCCAACATCCTCATTTCCCTTGATTTCACAATGACTGAGGTTAAGCTGACACTCCTGAGCAGCGAAAGCGACCATGGGGCACTTAATAGATCCAAGCGTGATGTGGCAGTCTTCAGCAGTGACAGTTCCTCCTAAAATCAACAACGCGCAGTTCATCGCAGAAGTGACTTGAATGTTTTTCGACCAGTTTTCCTCATCTTGATCTTGTTTTTCCCCGCGATGGATGAATTTAAACCCTCGAATCGTGCAGGTCTCTTCAGCTTGAAGGTCGATCAGGACTAAAGGACCTGAGTTGATTGAAAGCTGAACTTCTCCGTTTATTTCCATCGCTTCTAAGACTAGGCCTGGCTTTGTTATGCTGATTTGACGTGAGTAAAGACCTGGAGAGATCATTATTTTGGTTCCGGGTGTTGCGAGGTTTATTGCTTCTTGAATGTTCTTCACTTGACCGTAGCCAGGTGTTACGTAAATCGCTTCCATGGGAGGGTCCATTAAGTATTATGTTTTTGGATTAATGTCTAGATTTTTGTTGAAATCATGGAAGCACAGGGAAGAGAAATGAAATGTTGCAGTGGGGATCTTTTGGAGGTAAAGGAAATGATTGGATTTATAGTTTTTTGAGATATTGAGTTTTGGATACGGAGTTCCAGATCTTTTTAAGATACGAGGATTATATTGAAGATAGGTCTTTGTTTAGATTTTTTACACTCAAGATGTTTCAGATAGATGTATCAGGTGCTAAAACCCTTCCTATCAACTTAAATCAACATAACGAAAAATCTTATTAACTCCTAAAAATTTCAGTCCTAAACCAAAAAATCAGTCCTACCTAAAAAATTAATTCCAAAATTCCAATCCTTAAACATCTAAAGCCTCTTCCTTTCCTCCACCTTTCAACCAAATCCAAAAAACCCAACTAAATCCCCATCCCAAAAAAAAAAAATCCCATGATCCTTCCAATCTCCGCCCAAACACACTCCCCATCATCCTGGCCAAACTCCTTCTAAAATCCAATTCTTTCCCCATAAAACCCAGTTCCAAAAATTTCCATTTTTCCAGAGCTTTTCCATATTTAATCGACACGTGTTTATAATAATAATGTCGCATAAGTGTAGTAGTTCAGGACTGATATACTTCGGGACAATCGCGATTTGCATGATTATTTTGGCCTCAGGAGCCTCAAAAGAAGGAAAGTTAGACGGCCCCGCAGTGGGTATCGACTTAGGAACGACCTACTCTTGCGTAGGCATTTACCGAAATGGCCGAGTGGAAATCATTCCAAACGACCAAGGCAACCGAATCACTCCTTCCTACGTGGCTTACACGGAAGACGGAGAAAGACTTGTGGGCGAAGCGGCGAAGAACCAGGCAACAGTGAACCCGACGAACACAGCTTTTTCAGTGAAGAGACTCATCGGCCGTAAGTACAACGACGACACAGTTCAACATGATAAGAAGCTTCTGCCTTATGAGATCAGCAACAAGGACGGAAAGCCTTATATTCGGCTTAGTACTGGAAAGGAAAGAAAAGACTTTGCACCTGAAGAGATTAGTTCAATGGTTCTTGTTAAAATGAAGGATATTGCTGAGGCTTTCTTGGGAAAAGAAGTCAATCATGCTGTTATTACTGTGCCAGCTTATTTCAATGATAGTCAGAGACAGGCTACTAAAGACGCTGGTGCGATTTCAGGACTTAATGTTCTTAGAATTATTAATGAACCTACTGCCGCTGCTATTGCTTATGGATTGGATAAAAAGGGACAAGGAGAAAAGAATATTCTTGTATTTGATCTTGGAGGAGGAACTTTTGATGTCTCACTACTGACTATTGATAATGGAGTGTTTGAAGTCGTCGCCACTTCTGGAGATACACATCTTGGAGGAGAGGACTTTGATCAGAGAACTATGGATTATTTGATTAAGGTTTTTGAGAAGAAGACTGGAAAAAGTGTTAGCAATAACAAGCATGCCATTCAAAAACTTCGTCGAGAAGTCGAAAACGCAAAGAGAGCCTTATCCTCAGTGCATCAAGTAACAATCGAAATCGAAGCCTTCCACGACGGAATCGACTTCAGCGAGAACCTAACCCGTGCAAAATTCGAAGACCTAAACAACGACCTATTCAAGAAGACGATCGCTCCCGTAAAGCAAGTCCTAGACGACGCTGACATGCAAAAATCCGAGATCGACGAGATCGTATTAGTCGGAGGATCAACCCGTATTCCCAAGGTGCAAAGACTAATAAAAGACTTCTTCAACGGTAAAGAGCCGAACATGGGTATAAACCCTGACGAGGCAGTGGCATACGGAGCAGCCGTCCAAGCAGGCATCCTCAGCGGCGAAGGCTCAGAAGAAATCCAAGACATCGTCTTGGTCGACGTGGCGCCTTTGAGTCTCGGCATCGAGACAGTCGGAGGAGTGATGACGACTTTGATCCCGAGAGGCACCGTCATCCCGACCAAGAAGTCCCAAGTCTTCTCCACTTACCAAGACAACCAGACCCAAGTCAGCATTCAAGTCTTCGAAGGCGAAAGGTCAATGACCAAAGACAACCACAAACTCGGACAATTCGACTTGAAAGACATTCCACCCGCCGCAAGAGGAGTCCCTCAAATCGAAGTGACTTTTGAAATCGACAGCAACGGAATTCTAAGCGTCACTGCTGTTGACCAGGGCACAGGGAATAAAAATCAAATCACTATCACTAATGATACTGGAAGACTCAGCAAGGCAGAAATTGAAAGAATGATCAGAGAAGCTGAAGAATTCGCGGAACAGGATAAAGAAGCTAAAGCGGTCGTTGATGCGAGAAATGCTCTTGAAAGTTACTGTTATTCTATGAAGAATTCTATTGAGGATAGCGAAAAACTCGCTGATAAACTTGACAGTGATGATAAGGAAACTATCAAGACAGCTATTGAAGAGGCTCTTGCATGGCTTGGCAGTAACTCAGATGCAAGCAAGGAAGCTTATCAAGACAAGTTGAAAGAAGTTGAAAAAGTTTGCAACCCGATTGTTTCTAAGGTTTACAAAGGCTCAGGAGACGCTGATGCCTCAGACGGTGAACATGACGAGCTTTAATGATTTAGTAACTATTTTACTTACTCTATAAACAGGTTTATGACATTACTACTCATCTTCGACATGCTCTCATCGACTAAAGCGCTGTAAACAGGAGACTCTCGAGGTGACCAGTTCTCAGGAACGTTCGGATTTTCTCTTTCGTAGTTTTGCTTAGGGTCGATGTGAAGAGGAACTTTTAAAACGATTGGGTTCTTCAGCTTTGTGTCGTATTCAACGTGGAACTCGAGGTAATAACGACTTCTGATGCTTCCTGTCGAGTTTGAACTTGGGTTCATACCTTCGTCGAAAAAGATGCCACTTTCGAATTCAAGCTCTTTTTCTAATACTAAACTGCTTCTTGATGATGGAATCCATGTGTCTTTTGAGGATTTGTTGAAAATCACGAAGGTTCGCGTTGAAACTGACTCGATTGTTAGGTCGAGCTCCATTTTGATTAGGGATTTTATCTTCTGGATTGAACTGGAACAGTTGCTGTTGTCGGTTTCTAGCTTGTAGAGGATTGTTGAATTTGTTTGTGCGTGATTATCACGGAGGATTGAGATTTTGAAAAAGGTTGAACCTTTCGTACCGCAGCAGACTGATTTTAAAATTTCGGTTGATTCGTAGTTTATTGTTGGTTGGGTCTTGCTAAAAGAGTTCCTAACATTAATATTCCGACTATGAGTCATATTCCTATCTTCATCATTTGGAAATTCTAGAATACTCAGCACCTCATAACTAACTTCTGCAATTATCTCAACATCTCGTTCATCCTTTCCGTAATAATTGAAAGTCGCAGGAGCAAACGCAGGAAGTTTAAAGGTAAAAGGAAAAATGTACTGACCAGAGGGTGTGCACATATCCCAAGTTTTCACTGAAGACTCAAGATTATAAACTATGTTGTTTTGGACTTCCCCTCCTATTTTCACCTTTTCAATTCCTTTGGAAATCAACTTCAAAGTCGACTCTGGGTAGTTCGAAGGGATATTCACGAGGATTTCACCATTCACTTTCTCGCCTGCAACGTAGTACAAAGAATCAAGCACGACGAAAAGTAAAGAAGTCGAATGAGAATTGCTGGATCGGTCAGACATTTGATGAGACAGAGAGTAATGAGATGAAGTCCCTAATTTGCTCTCAGATGTCGACATTTATTGGCTGATAATTTTTAATACTGTAGGTTTTGATAGTATTGAGTTTAATATCGAAATTTATGTTACTAGTTTTGTGAATCAAAGAATAGAGGTTTAATTATAAATTTTTGGAATTTGGACTTAATTGGAAAAGCGTTTCTCTTATAGAAAATGGATGAAAATCTGACAACAAACTATCAGCATCTGGAGGAGAAAGATAATAGAGCAAAAGCTAAAAGCTTTGTATGTGAACTCTGTGATAAAGTACTTGCCAGCAAGAAAAGTTTGAACGAGCATCGAAATGTTCACAATGGAGTTTCTCCTTACATGTGCTTTCATAGAGGATGCAATATGAAGTTCAAACAAAGTAGTGCGTTATCCGCACATAAGAAAGTGCATAAATCAATTGAAAAGATTGTTAATGAAGATGATGATGAGCGCTTAGATTTTATATTTAAGCAGACCAAATTCTTTTTTGAAGATAAAGATTTCATGATGATCAATCAAATAGATGACCCTATTTTTACAAGTGAGGAATTAAAACTGCCACCAATAGTCAAAAAGGATTGAGGAATGTAGAAATCATAAGGTAAGATAGGTTTCAAAAATCTAAAACTATTTGAACATTTTATTTTAATTAATATTAAAGCTATATTCATAAACAAGGTAAAAGTTATACACTTTATAGATTATTTGAAAAAAGCCCATAGTATATTTGAAGAAGTTCAACAAAAAAAAATAATCCCAAGCAATCCCTTTAAATTCACTAATATACTTCTAATTCTAAAATCATCATTCAAAGTGATCTAAACTAAAAATCTCTTCTCTTTAAAAACCAATCATCAAATTTAATCCTTTCTCCCCAGAATAAAATCCATGAAAAAAAATGTTACACGAAATTTTAATCGCTCT